>JACJUY010001943.1:90507-109304 GCA_014220935.1 Platorchestia sp. MABIK
CAAAAAAAATATCTAATTATCTTTAACAAAAGATGGGATATCTAACGTTCAGCTTTGGACCTGACATTTCCTGTTAGGAGTCCTAATTCCCATAGATACATACATTAGTTTCATCCCTCTAAGGAATAATATCATGAGAACAGAGGAGATCATTTTGAACATGCTTAAGAAATGTATAGTCTATACACATAGTGCATTCCTATACAGAATATCTTGTACTTGGAAACAAGTTAGATAGGAAGAGGAAAATAAGAAAAATTATAAAATATGGTAAATAAAACAAGAAAAGTGGCAACATATGCTGGGAATTCTAAAACCAATCATTAGCAAAAGCCAACTAACAGTATTGGGAAAGATGCATTTCAAAGAGTCCTAATCTCTACACTCTAGAATGCTTTGGATGGATAAACAACTTCAACTTATTTCCTATCCTCACTCAAAAAGAAGAAATGACAAAAAACAATAAATTCAGTTAATTAGATAAGCAAATTTAAGCCTTCCTACTCAGAGCAAAATTATTTCATTGAAAAGAAAGCACAATAAGGATAAGGAAATTGGGAACTTGTACACAAAGTGTGTTTTTACATAAGATCCCCAACACAAAGAGACAGCAAGTTAGAATGATGCTTATAAAATAAGATACAAACTGAAGATCAGTGCTAAAACAAAAATCAACAGTGAACCGAAAAGAGATGACCTGCAGCAAAACAAAACCTATTCTATTTACACAAAACGGTCAATATTGAGTTTAGGCCTTTCACGGAAATTAATAATTCCGTTCCAAGAATCACTAGAGGAACATTTAAAAACGTTTTACATGAATGATATTCTGCTCGCTGATGCGTTATTTTTGAGTTTTTCAACTTTGAAGTTATAGGAAGGGCGCTGATGAAATGGCTTTCCCGCATATGTTCCAACAATGGCAAACCTGCGCGGAGTGCGGGAAAAGTTATTATTTTCGCAATATTTGGCGTAATTTATTATTAGCCCATCCCACGGAGCCTGAACCCATTTTTAGAATGTTTCAGTTAATACCACAATAAAGGTTATCACCCAAAAATATTAGCGGGACTGGATTTGTGAAGACTTAAATTGATATGCTGGGCATCAGTTTCAAAATGGCAGCCACCTGGTAGAACATTAGCAAAACCGTAGGAGTGAATACCGTTGATTTGATATTGTAATATGTTTATAACATAATATTTTTTGGATAATAACCGTTACTGTGTTATAAACTAAAACATCCTAAAGGTGGGATCAGGCTCCGCAGGCTCCACGGGGTGGGCAAATAATAAATTACCAAGTACCCAAGCGTACTCTAACGGCTCAAGCGTGCAACGCAACTGCTTTGAAATACAAAAGTTTCAACGTTGAATGATTCAAAAATAATGCATCAGCAAGCAGAATGTCATTCGTGTAAAAAGTTTTCAAATGTGTTCCTTTAGTGATTCTTTGGAAAGGAATTGTAAATTTTCATGAGAGGCCTAAACTCAATATTGACCCACAAAACTAACCTGTTCTTCAGTTTAAGATCTTATGTTTACTCTCTGAGAGCATGAATTCTCACGGACACAATATTTATATCACCCTGAGGTGAACCAATTTAATTCACTCTAGAAAATAACATGGTATAACAATGTAAAATAAGTCCTACCATTAACCATAAAGCAATTTCATAAAAGTTAGTTCAATGTCTCAAATTAAATAAATATGATTCAATAAGAAAAGAAGACTGAGAATGAAGAATCATTGCACATGGTGTATTCTAACATCAGATCTCTTACACATAGAAACTACATGTTAGGAAGAATTTGTATAAAAGAAAAGTTAAAAAAGGACAGAAAATCAAAGTCTTGACATTCGCAAAAAAAAATTGTTTCAACAAACAAAAAGCCCACTCAATTTTCTACTCAAAACTTACACTGTCCCTTTTTATTTCTACCTCACAGTTTTGCGATTGTTTGGTGTTTTTGTTCCAAGTCTCACTATCTGAAATTGCTGAAAAAAATTTATGACCCTAAGTGTTATAAATTTTACTATTTATGTAGAATGAAATTTAATGTCATAGAAACATAACAAAAGTGAATACCAAAATAACCCAAATAATACTTTACTTCTTCTAAAAAAAATTGTATTCTAACTTTTAAATATTAAAATTTTGTACAGATAGGTATACCAGCACTTAAGGAATAAATGCAATGAAACTCAGTTTGATTTAAAAAATTACAAGTTTTAAACCATGAGTGTAAAAATGAATACCTAGATGAGATAAACAAGTGTTAAAGGCTGACAAAGGCTTTTTTACTAACTAGCATAACCTGTGTGAGTAATAAATTTCTCGAGTAAATTTATTACATAGCATATTTTGACCAGCTTACACAGTAATTGCCAACTGATTAGATTAAGGAATAACACTTTTACTACTTGCAGTGCTCAAATAGAGCACCCACAACAATCCAATAAATTTAACAATAATACTAACCGAGCTCAAGACAACATTTCCTCTATTGGTAATATTTTTGGCCGCTTTCTCATTGGCCACTTTCATCCGCTGTTGGGCAGGCATTATGACGAAGGTGGCACGTTCGACTCTCACAGCACACAAATGTCAACAGGCCGCATCTGTTGTGTTTTCGAGAAAAGTTGTGCGGCACAGTCCAGCGTTTTGCCAATACGCTAATAAAACTAACTCGTTATTACTTGGTAAATTTTCTTATCTGCTATATTTTCATGATAAAAACACAAAAATTTCAAATTAAAACAATTTTTATCTTTTTATTATTATTTTTACTCTGATAAAAGTATTTTTAGGTCTACTTGAGTCAGCCTGCATAATTCCATAAACCTGATTTATTTTAAAATTTGAGCCAAAAAGAGCTATAAGAAGGTAATAATAGAAACTGTGCTATCACTATAGATTGAATCATATGATGTAAATAAATTGAACCCTGGAAAAAAATTGAAAGATTAACACGTGTAAAGAATTTCATATTACTCCGCGCCACGTATTATTACTGAGTTTAACATAAACGTAAGCAAGCATGAACTTATTGCGTTTCATTTTTTTATTGCGTAGGAAATTGAAATATAATCAATAAATGAATAAATAGATCAAATCAGCTGTATATAATATAAGCATCTCTCCTGTGCTGTAATTATCATCACTAACCTCGTAAATACAACCTATTACGGGCTCGTATGAAAAAATAAACGTTTTACCCAAATGAAATTGAAACATTCTAGTTCATACCTTATTTTTTGAATTATATTAAGTTTCACATTAGGATGCAATGGCTGATACTTCTGTCAAGCCAGTATCTAAGATGGGTTCTCAAAAATGGCTAGCCGGGAAGCCAGTACCTACTTTTTTCACATCTACATTGATTGGATAATCGGCAATCGGCATTGTTTAAAATTTCAAAAATTCTATCTTACACATGTAAAAGCAAATGAATTTCAACGTGTGTTTTAAATTGACCAAAATTATAAATTTTAGGAATTTTCAAAACCTGCCCAAAACAATGCATTGTGCCAAAGTTATTTTGTGAAGTTTGACCAGTTGTCAGGATCTTATTTTGTTTGAGGTATTCGAAAGGCGGGTCACCAGGCGCTAGGGGAAGCGCCAATTATCAACTACTGTGAATTTNTAGCATTATCATAGCTACTAGGTCAATTTTAACACTCCCAAAAAACATCAACCAAAGGATAAATGAGACATAAGAATGCTTTTACTGGCCTGATTTTATTTGTGAAAACCCGTCACGAAGTTAATGGTCTTGGCTCTTGGGTCTTCGAGATGAGGGATCCCTTGGGTCGATCCTGGGCGTAGAACTCCAACCGAGGTGTGAGGTGATGGTGGATTAAAATTTGGTGCCCCGGTAAGGGAATGAAGAGTAATCAAGATGTGATTGTAACTGTGCCGAAGGAGGTAGTTCGTGGGAATAGATATGGAGTTTTTAGTGGACCATGTGGTCAAGTGGTTGTGTGCAGAAATGTTGCACGTGTGTGCCGTGGTGGTAAGTGTTCGTGGTCCGTTGTCCGCAGATCTCCCGAAGCACGAGAACGCTCGAGCACCAGACACGGTGGGTGTGGGTCTGTAAGTCAAGCTGTCCAAGATGGAGTCTGGCGCTGTTGCCATATCGCAAGGGTGGAAATCGGAACAGCGTTTTGGTGAAAACTACTTGCGCAATATTCTCAACAAGGTTCGGGGTTTTATTAATGGAATCAGTGATTAAAAACTATGAAAGTGTTTGTGTTAATGATAATAAATTTTTGTGAAATTAAAAATGTGAAATTAAAAATGAAATTAAAAATGTGAAATTAAATGTGAAATTAAAATTTCGTGGGACATGGCTGCGTGTGCTGATGGTTCACTACAATTTCTTTGCTGAGGTTGAAACTGGTAACAAAAATGATACACTTAATCTTATTGATTTTCCATAGTGCTTTACTCTACAATTATTATAGAAATATTTATCATATATATATATATAAACGCCCGACTATGCACATAATTTTAGGGACAATATAAACAAGACAATTCGCAATTTACTGGTTCGTTGAACTGTGCCTTCTACGCCTATTGCTTCAACCGCGATCACAAAAGGCTTGAACATCAAGGATGTAAAAGCTTATATTTTGAGAGGAGAAAAATTGTTAATTATTACAGATTTCGCATGACTCGATGCAAAGTAGGGAATCTTCTTCATCACTAACTTTGAGCAGTTCCTAGAACAGAAGTTCAATGTTCATCACGGGCTGAACAATCTCGTAAAAGCTGTTTCCATCATAGTTGGCATAGTGGAACTAATTGGACAATTCCTTAGATATTTCACGCGTATAATGAAAAGGAAAACCATGGATAAAATGAAGATATTTACTAGCAAATGCATTAGAATATCTTCTTATTCTTCCATCACTATTATCGCAGGAAAAAATGCAAGAAGTTGAAATTAAAGTGCGAGAAGAAGAACAATAACTGAAAATTTTACAACGCAAAAAACGTAATACCTCGCACACTGCGACTTTTTATTTAACATTCATACATTCACATGATTCCTTCATGACTCAGTTGCAAAACTATAGAATCTGAACTAAAATTTTTAGCAATGTTTGGCTGCAAAGCGCTTTGAATGTGATGTAAATGGTGAAATATGAATGTGAGAGAAAATATAGAGATTTTGAACAACGAAGGACGTGTCAATACTTGATATGAAAATTTCACTGCCCTTCAGCTGTTTATCACTACTTTAAAATAACATTTCAGGTTTCTTATTGGTTTCTTATTTCTTCGGCGGTACATATACTAAAATACATGAAAACTCGTGAGGTTCGTGACATGCGCGCGCCCTGTACGAGCAAAGTTTCCTGTGTTCATTGTAAATACTGACAAAGGAGACGAGAGATATGGAGATAAATAAATTTTCCGTTGAGGTGACATTATCATGTTTAAAGATAGAAGTACAAGCTTAATACTCTACAACAGTGGTCTCCAAGTGGCCAGTGTGATCAATCCAGCTCGCCATCATACACAATAGTAATTGAAATTTAGCAAGCGTACTCGGCGACTGCTCTACAAGTTGTAAACAACTATATAGTCCACCCCCTTTGTTTGAAATAAGAAAGAAGGCGAAATGAAAGAAAGGTTGTAAGAAATAAAAAAAAAATTCAATCTCTCGAGAGTTGATGAGGCCGAGTGTACACGGCCCGTCAAAAATGTATAATATTCGACTAATCACATGACACACGTTCCTATTTCCTAAGAGTTTACGTGATATTCATCCCTACTCGAATCTGATGAATTCAGACACTGGAAATTGTGGAGTTGATGAAGCTTGTATCACAGCTACGCTCATCGCACACTTTCGGCTGGCTTTGGACAGACAGACGGACGCCGCTCTTATTTAGTGTAGATTCGAAGAAAATTAAAATCGTTTTTGCCCTTGTAACTTATTGGAGTAATCAACATGGCTCAAATGCTAGATAGTTTGGAGGCACCTGCTTTACAAGATTGTGTGTTTTTCATTAAATCGCAGCGCGATTGAACTAACACGAAATATCTCAAATAAAACTCAAAAGTATCAGAGTAGCAACAAAAAAAATTAAAATGCTGCTGGGGCGGGAACAAGCGAGCTGATATTATGGCGTGAACGCTGCAATGCTTCGTATTAGTGAAAAAAAATGGCAATTTTTGCATTATAGTTCAGTGAGTGACTCGAACTCTCGTCGCTGCCCTCTTCTGCGCTCACTTTATTTCGTTCTTTTACTGTGAATGATTAGCTCAATTTAAATAATGCATTGAATGACATAAGGTTAAACCCCACTGTAGCACGAATCATAGAATCAAATCTTATGTGGGTGGTTCAGTACCCCACTAAGACACAAAACGTTTATTAGAGCAAGCAGCTTTCCATGTGATTATAGAAGACGGAGGCGGGCAAGTAAAAGAAGTCATAAGGAAAAATCTTTCTTCTCAAAGTATTAGCATTTTTATTCGCCTTCACGTTAGGGGATTAAAAAGTATTCTGAAACGTACGCGATTGGAAAATGACGCTATTCAAGCGTACAGGAAATGCAGGGAAAACTGTTTCGTCGCGGTATCTTCCATAGAAATGCTGATCTTGAACATCAATTGAAAAGGAATTTAGAAGTTCATCAGTAATTGCTCGACATTTATCACTTTCTCATTACCAAGCATAACGCCGCAAGGGAACTCTATTAAGTGGCTGGATTTCTTTGAATAACTAATGCAGTGCTCCCTAACACAAATTGCGAACGATACCTTGCATACCTTAGAGAATATTTCGTTACCTACACTTGAGCGACGGGCGAGCATTAGAAAAACCCAAGTGTGATGCGACTATACCGGCTTCATAGGAACAAATAACATCCATTTACCTTCGCAAGTTGGTCATTAGAATCAATAACGATTTGAAGACTCGTCTCATCCGATAACAAAATGCAGCAGATCCTAATTCATTGCCTCATACATACGAATACCCGTATCATGGAAATCCCCTCGGTAACTTCTGGCGGGTCCCCAAGCAGTGACCGTGTCTACTAATGCTGCAGAGTTCAGCGCCCACCTAGCGCAAACTGCCGAGCAGCACCAATATCATGGTACCTTTAGTCTACCATGACCAATATCACCGGTGCCTCGCGTACGTCACCTACAACCTTACACTGTGCATGACTACAATGCAAATTCGCGTATCCTGTCTACCTGCGTAAGAGTACGTGCTGTGCACCGAATTATTCTGGTGGTTAAAAAAGTCCATTTGCAACTCAAAACAAATTTCACTTCGAAATGATTATCAGGAGTAAAGAAAAATGCTCATGTAAATTTTTATTGCATGTTATTATGATTAATCTGAGGAATACAAACTCCAAGAGTTTAAACATCAAATTCAGAGATTTACCACGGTTATCACTTCTCCGTCGATCCTCCAAGATAACACTTAAATTTACGTAATACTTTAGGAGGAAGAATTTTCGAATGTTCGTTCAGACAGGCTCTACAGCCCACTTATGAGACAAAAAGGCTAACTGAGAATCAAAAACGTATCCGCATATCAACACATCGCATAGCGAGACTCAAGCAAAAAACGGGAGAATAAAAAAATCACCACTGCACATGGAGGCAAGCCATACCAGTGCGTGCTCATAGGACGCTGAGGTTACAGCACATGCTGACGAGTACAGACATTACCACGTGCCAACAAATTTCCTTTGTGCTTATAAGACATTACTTTTACTCTGTGCTTGCGCTGACAACATTTCTGAGTTAACAACAGGCATTTACGTTTTCCTTAAATGTACCTATTTGAAACATATATGAGTTACAACGTGCTATTATTGATAAAAATCCAACGCTAGATTTTCTCAACAGAAATATTACAAAGTTGCGAGAGGTGTATGGATAGTGAGGGAAGACTTGAGAATACATTCTTATGCAAACTTCAAAAGATTTAGTTTGATTCTAGTTTAAGCCTCCCTAACTGCAACAAAGGCTTCCAAAGAGAGGTTAAGAGTTGCAAGAATAAGAAAACGCGGAATCATCGCACAAGGTGCAGAGAATCAGTGAATTGAAAATTCATGAAAGAAGATAAATGTTGAAGAAGGAAGTAGTAGGTGCTGAAAAACAGGAGAGCAGTGAATCGAAAAAAGATGGCCCGTAATAAAACAAAAATCTATTTGATCTTTACCTCGGGACCTCACAATTAGTAAGGAATTACCGTACAAGGTGTGCCTAAAAACCTTGCGCATAGAAACGACCAGATTATCAGAAAATTATGAAACAAGATAACAGTTGAAGAAGAAACTAATAGGTACTGAAAAAAGCAACAGCAAACCAAAATAGCGCCCTGTAACGTAACAAAATGCCTACCCCACCTAAACAAAAGGGAAAGCCTAAACTTCAACTTGGGACCTCACATCTCTTCTTGTAAGCGCTAATTTTCACCAGTACAATAGTTGACTACCTCTGAAAGTTAAGAAAGCAAAACCAAGGCCGAATCACACGGTCTTGCCATGAGAAGGACTTCCAAGATGCACAAAGTAATGAAATAAACAGACTCAATCGACATATATTCGTGCAGAAAATTGGTAACAAGGTATGAAGGCTTTCATCAGAGTAGACAAGAGAAATCGAGAAATAAAACATCAAAGACTAGAGAAATAAAACGTGACAACAAAGCCCATACAAATTTGCGCAACTTGATAGGCCGTTCCCAAGGAGAGCTGTTAAAATGCTTGGTAGTAAGACACGCTAAAGAGAGCTCCTATTCACAAGGAATAGCAGAAATTTATCATTCATACGCTGGTTCACAATCTTCGTGAGCCTTCATCTTCGATGTAGAAGAAACAGTTCTGAGAAATGAAGTGTCTTATAAGATACTAACACTAGTTTTTCACTAATAAAATTTCTGTAAAAATAGGCTCTTTTTTTCCTAGTGTAACCTCTAAGGTCAGCAAATAAAGCACACTCATATACAGTACACGCTGGATACAGATAACATTCCATCTATTTACATAATACAACTCAGCTAAAGAGACCTAGTTCAAACTACAACACTTACATGAACTATAAGAAGAGGAAGATATAGAGGTAGAGGAAGATCGATATCAACAGGAACAGCTGTGATGGAAGATCCAATTGTGATGGAATCAGAGAGGTGGAGGAAGACCTGAGAGTTGAGCGTCGCAAAGACGGAACACGAGCAGACTGTAACATGAGGAACCATGCTGCAAATGTCAGAGCCAGCAAAGCACGAACCAACGGAACACTTGAAGCTCCTACAACTGCTCCATCGCAGGCCGAGAGCTTCAAATCACGTCGACACAGAGCACACAAATACAATATTATGATTGTTCTTAATGATAATATGCGTGGGTTACCTCCGAAAATTCTACATTGGAGTTCCATCGATGTATTTAGGGGATGTCGAGTTTACATAACAGCTTAGAGTACTAAAGGATTAGCAAAGAGGGCATATTTGCTTAATACCTCGATTTTAATCGTAAGTTTACAGACTACGAGGAAAAAAAATTGGATTTTAAGAATATCAAAAAGAAGAGATACCGTCATGTCATCGTGATCCAACAAAGAGAATGAAGGAACACTAATGAATGAATGCTGCCAACTAAACAACGAGGAGAATAATTCAATAAAGCTTTAAATAATATACAGCAACTCGCATGATGTACACCAACAAGTGTTAATAAATTTCTTTAAAGCTGTCAAGACGTTCCAGTTCAGCATTAATCTCTCTTTAGCGACACAATGCTACATCTAGAATGCTCCAAACAACAATCACAGTCCCTGGAATATGAAAAGTAAAAAGAGTTAACACGTCAAACTACAACACAACCCGAAGTCTTCACCTCTGAGGCTGGCCCTGAACTGAAGGGCAGTGAACTGGGATTGGTACGCGTGCCGAAACAATAAATGGCTGCATTGTGTCGCAAAATTAAATTGATTAATTAGAACAAACTCTATGCGAGCGAATATGTAAAGCAGACAAGAGTCTAACGTGCGTGCGGTGTAGAGAGCAGCATAAAATTTTCAACAACTACGAGATGACAATCACAATTTTGAGCTAAAGATCCATTTCATAGTTTCAGAAAGATCAAGCTGAACTGGTTTTTTAAAAAATATACTAAAAATATTGAAATAGTACTGTTTAAGAAAAACTTGAAAACAGGAGATGTATTCTTTTAAATTAACAAAAAAACTTTCTGCCTAAAGTAACGTTCAGACTCTAAAATTTTCAGTAAATACTGAAAGAAAGTAACCAAGTGAAACACAAGGACTTGGCCTACTAATAGAATATCTGTTACTTCGCACAACATGGCAAGAAAAAGAAATAAAAACAGAACAGTAACCCTTGATTAATCCTAAAACAACTTTTTAAATTCCTTCTCACACGAAAAAAACTAAAGAATCTACAGAACAGAGTTGAGTACGACTAGAAAAAAACAGCCCAACGTTTTGCATCTAGGAGAGAGATTCATCGTTTTCTATCTAGGAACCTGAACTACATGCCAAAGCTACCAATGAATACACAGTATTGGGAGCACTGAAATATGGAAAGTAAAAAGGGTTAACCCATCAACTTGCACCACAGCCCAGAGGTCACTACCAACGAGGCTGCAGACCTGTCTGTAAACTCTAGCACCTTTAACCTTTTCACTCCCAATCATTGTAATTTTTTTTAAATTGAAACTGATGGGATATATTACATATTTATAAGTCTATGATACTTGAAAAATAGTTGAAATAATCCCCACGTTCATAGGTAAGGTTACAAGGGCCTGAGATATTTTTGTCCCATCGGTATTTTATGAAGGTATCGTACATCCCACTGGGTTTGGGTTATTGAAAATCTGTGGCACGCGTTCGCACAACAGGAGTGAACGGGTTAATGAGAAGCTCCGAGTCAGCTCAGCCTGTTCACACATCAGATCTAACAAAAATCAAACCATTCCGCATTTGGAGGAGAAAAATATTAGATTATATGCCAATATAAGCCTCCTTAACCGCAACAAAAGTATTCTCCAGAGAGGAATTAGGAAGCACTAATCAGTAAGGAATTAGGAGAATGGAAAATATATGCCCAAGGTACGATCCCACAACCTATCCATAGAAACTGGATTGAAAGAATTTCATGAAACAAGATAAAAATTGAACAAGAAAGTCATGGGTATTGAAAAAGGACATCAGTGACCCGAAAAAGGTGGCCCACAATAAAACAAAGAATCTATTCTGTTTCGACAAAAAAAAGGGCTATCCAATCTTTAGCTTTGGACCTCTTTTCTTTCCTCTGAGAGCGCCAATGTCTCCACATGCGAGTTATACCACCTGAGAGAAAAATACAATTATATTCTTGGCCTCTATATATTCAACTCTAGACCAATATCCCATTGCAGTTCAGTGACTACTCAGTTCTCAAATGGTAATAGATGCTGGCAAAACTGCTGTTTTGGGTGGCACAACTCTACAGGAGCAAGCAAGAACAAGATTAGACTAGATTATTAGTTAGTTTAAGCCTCCCTATCCTCAACAAATGAGATCCAAAGAGAGGAAGGAAGAAGGCACCATTTAGTATGGAGTTTAATGAACGTGGAATCTATGCAGAGAGGGCATAGAAACAGATGAGAAAGAAGTTCATGAAACAAGATCAAAGTTGAAGAAAGTAGTAGATGTTGAAAAAACAGGACAGTAGTGAACCGAAAAAAGTTGGTCCGTGACAAAACAAAAACCTATTCTATTTTAACAAAAAGAAAGCCTACCTACCTTTAGCCCTCACATTGTCTCCCTGGGAGCGCTAATTCCCATAGAGACAATAAGCAAGAACATGAGTTACTCTAATACTTAACGGAAAACATTGCTGCTTTAAAGATGTCTTAATAGCAATATTTAATACGCATGGGACATAGTTCCACAATGCTACCAGATGCCTTGCTTTATCATGAGACACTTTTCCCGCTTTTCAGATTTAATTCTAAAACTCGCAAATAATTCCTGCTCAAAGCCAATTGACTGGATTGCTACTAAAAATAGCGCTCATTCCATCATGATCACAATAGGTTATTTAGCTTGAACTTCACAGAAGAAATATGAGGTGAGGCAGCAATCGATTGATGTACAAAATAGTTACAGAGCTCCAGCTCAGAGGAGGTCTGCTCACCAGCGCCCATCACCATGCTCGTAAAAAATTACAAAATTTTAGCATAAAAATATCTGTACACCCTCCACTAATGCCTAGTTAAATTTAACACCTTCATGGGCGGCGAAAACATTACCACGGGCTAGTCATTTTTGTAACGAAATTGTGACAAAGTTTGCGTACATTTCATTCACCATAATAAGACCTAATTGAGAAACCACACAAATATAGTAAGAAAACAAAATGAGAAATCAAATCATCTTCCAATACAATGAAAGACAACAGAATACACTCTAAAAGCAACAGAAATCAAATGATAACACACTACGTGATAATAAAAATTTGATAAAATACAACAGCAGAAACCAACGCATAACTGAGACGTAGAGTAACCCTACATACAACTACAGAAAGAGCACCAAGATTAACAGTATGTTAATTGTCTCCAGAGCTACGGAATGATACTTTATATATAGGTGCTGCACATTACAGTAACATACTATCTCAAGCATACTAGACATAGCACTGCAATGTTTCTTGCACACTGAACAGAGCAATGACATTATGTCTTATGCATGTCACACATAGTAATAACATGACATTTTGTGCATGTTGGACATAACAACCGAGCAACCACAACCTAGACATGATGTCATTTGAGCTCTAACTTCATACCAATAAAGTAAGCACTATTCATCACATTGGAATGAAAGGAAAACTAAAGGCCAATACAACACCATGAGATAATAAACGAAATTATTTTGTTGGGATAGAAAATAAATGATTTGCTACTATGATCTACAGCAAGTCCTTGCATCTACAGTACAAAACTACAAGTTGCACTAGGAAAAACAATCTTATTCATAAGAGAATGTACACAAGAATGCTATGAAAAACTTACAAAGAAACTTCAAAAATAGATAAAGACACTACTCATTTGGAAGAATTTGTACGATTAGAAATAGATTGTTCATGAAGTGAGCGCAGGAGAATATTTTGCTAGCCAGCGATACTTGGCCCCGTTTGCTGTTCATTAATGCGTTGAGTCGCCTCTAAACATAGTGCCCGCTACCTGTTAATGTCAGACATACACTTCATTAACCATAAACTGCATATAATTCATTTAGCTGCAATACTGCAGCACGTTATTCAATAATGCTGACCTAAATTAGAAAAATAACCTATACCATCACTTAAATATTGACAAACATCGTTCACTACAAACCAATTACATTCGAAATGAAGTCGGCAAAAACCAACAGATAACGCAAGGGTACAATGTTGCTGTGTGCTACCCAAGAACGCAGGAAGATATCACGTTAATACTAGTCCC
Organism: Platorchestia sp. MABIK; assembly: GCA_014220935.1. Lineage (NCBI taxonomy): Eukaryota > Metazoa > Arthropoda > Malacostraca > Amphipoda > Talitridae > Platorchestia > Platorchestia sp. MABIK. Next base: position 104,008 of record JACJUY010001943.1, read on the forward strand.
ACACCGTAAATTAACTAATTTTAGTGGCTATGTTTACTGCAGGATATGTTGAGAAGTGTGAAGTCTCTACCTCACAACAACATTACCAATACACTCCTCACTAAGGCACAAGACCCTACAACGCTCCTTTGATCTCTTTGGTCTCTTCTTGAAAAAGATGCTACTTAACTCAAAAAACAACTTTAAAAATATATTCTCCAGTAGTTTATTTAATACCTAAATAAATGAATAAAAACAATTCAGATCTGTGCTAAGGAACTATGAGCTAGGCATTTATAGACATAGACAGGAAGACCAACATATGCTTCATGACAGGCAATATTACCTTTGACATTGGGTTGCAAAATTTTCAGCCTCTAATTCTCAATGTAGACTGTCACAAAACATGGAAACATTGTCGAGCACAAAGCTCTGCATGCACCACATTATTTGCCCACTAAATCAACAGTTTATGTCTGGTTTTAGCAGGCAAATTTTACCAGATGCTTGATCATTGGAAAGTGATGCCACTTTGGTTAAATCAAAACTTGAGGAAAATGAAGGACTACATGTTCAAACTGTCACAAAATTGAGTTCTCATTATTACTTGTGAAGAACAATGAATACTGATACTGCAATGAGGCCCAAGCAGCTTTTGTGTCACAATTAGCCTTCCTCTTAAAACGATGCAAAAATCTGTCTTTGTCTTATCAAGAAAATCAACGATATTCCTTACTAAGAAATAAATGTAAAGAAAGCTCAGTTTGCAACAGAAAATGTATCACAGTTAGGAATGAATCAGTGCAAAAAGAAATGTACAGGTCTAAAGAAACATCTTAATTTCAAGGACAAGATCATGACATTTGAGATTCAGTGGTGTACATTGGCATATAAAAGAGAGCAGGAAGCCAGACATTAAACTGATGTACATACCAAGCTGTTAGCAACAGTGAAGAATAAACGTACAATGAAAAAATATGAAATGTAACAAGAAGAAAAGATGTAAGCAACATTCTATACTTACCATAGATCAAAAAGTTCAAGCAACATGATCAGGCATTGCTCGAATGTATTCTGAGGAATTAGAATTACAGTTGCTATGAAGTTCAACACTCTCTGCTCCCTCACTGATCTTGGTGCCTTCATCAACACTATTGCCTAGATCATCAGTTTGTGAAGATGCATTATTGTTTTGTTCACTCACACTGACTCCTAGCTTGTGCAAAATAGCAGCTCTGAACTTAGGAAAGTCAGAGACACACTCTAAAAGAGTGAGAATGATGTACAAGATATTTTTTACCAGAAATATTGACACGGGTTGATGCATTGTTGCCCACAAATATATGCGGACACACATGTAAGGCACATTCACAAGAAGAAGATGCAACATTATGTATACAAAAGAGAAGATAGAGCTAACTTCAAAGCGGCCATAATCGCTGTGACTTAAGATGTACAGGCTGACACTAGGAAGTATGAGGGTGATGCAGCCAAATGCAATGATGGTGTTCTCAAAAGTATATGAGAATATCATATTCGTTTCCTCAATAAAAAGCAGTGAAAGTAAAGTTATAGAATCAAAAATTTCAAAAACATAACTCTTGACTAAGTTGGCAATGTACAATGCTCTCATAGTGTGTCTAGCAGCATCATAATGACCTTCCACAAAGAGAAAGAATATCAAAGCAGTCAAAGCAATAGCCATCTTCATAACTTGAGGGCCTAGCAATGAGTCTGGACTTAGTTTGTTGACCACTTCCAACTTGAAAATCAATGAAACTTTTAGAACAAGAACAACAGAATACATAATCCATGATGCATACCCCAGAGGATGATATCCTAGACAAAACTGATACTTTTTAAAGACAGATGGCTGCCTCCTGGACTCAGCTTGTTTGGCCAAAGACTTCCTCCAAGCTTGCCGCCCTTCAGATCTTTTCCAGTACGAGTAGCTGCGGCACATGGTCAGGGCAAAAATTAACACCACAAAAAAATCAGCAATAAACCAGAAGTATGGCCGAATATCATTGGGGGCTGATGAGATGAAGAACAAATCGAGGACGACTCCCTGCACTGCAGACGCAAGCAGCAGCAGTAGTGAGAGAAAAGAGTGCAGAACAAGCTTCCGAGTGAGAACAAAGGGGCACACGCCATTCACCGCCATCCCAATCTGAAAAGTGCGGGTGTGATTTAAGAAGAACAGAAACACTAACAACCACTAAGAAATTCATAACCATATTCATTACCAGAAATGCATAGAAGTCTATTGGGTGATCACCAATTCTTCAGAAAGAGCCCTAGCAGAAGCAGCCAGTAATTTGTGCTATCTTGCTCACAGATTTTAATTTTAATGCATATAATGCAACAAAGAGATTAAAACAACTGCATACTGAGTGACTTTTTCAAATTAATTATCCTAGTACCTGAACTTCATACCTGAAATTATAAAACCAAATGAAATTACATGAACTAAAATTAAATACAATTTTACGACAATAATTATTCAAGGTAAAGTTGAATCAATGGGAAAAGTGATTAGTGTGAAGAGTTGAATAATTTTCAGGCAAATTTAAAATTTAAGACAAAGGCAAACAGGTAAAATGCACACATAAAAAGAACAGGACATTGGCTGCATAGTTGAAATATTTACACAACTAAATGAAATGATATTTTGCATGAGTTTAGATGTGAATATAAAAAATTTTCTTCGACCCTCAGCTTTCTATTTATTACTTTTCAAATTAAGGTAAAATCTCAACCTAATGAAAGTACAACAACTATTTAAAAAATGCAGGGTCTTTTGAGGAGCCCAGTGCATTGCAGTAGTTACCCACCCAGATGCTCATCTCTATAAGAGACATAAGAATGACAACTAGACTGCTAGTTCAATTCAAATAAGAGCAAGAATGGCAAAATTAAATGATATCCTATTAAAACTTGAACATTTAATTTTAATATGAGTCATTTACTTTAATTTTGTCAACAATTTTGAAAATTTTGTTGCTAGAAATAGGTAATAGGATGCATTTTAAGACATTTTACACAAATGAAATTTTGCTCACAAATGCTAACTTTTTGAGACATAATATTAATAACATTTAGGTAAGAATGACATTATATTGTCAGCCACGTTCTTGCTGCATTGCTGGAACACGCGCAGTTTTTTTAGCAGGAAAACATCAGTCTCAGTACGGCTAAGTTAAGGACACAGTTCAAGTCAAATTTTGAACAATAAGTTTTTGGTTTATAAACTCATCTTACAGCAGTTTTTTTGCGCATCCAACAATATAATTAGCTCTCAAGTACGTGTACTGGTTCGTCTCCTAGACATGGTAGAAGAAACGCACTTGCGTAACCTTGGCGCGTGCCAATGGATGGGTGACCTCCCCCTTCTTCCTTTATTACGAGTCAGTTTTAAGCGTTCCTCTGCGGGAATAGCAAGAAAGTTCTTTCACGGCCTTGCTCGAAGACATGCTATTGTACTTTAAACACTCTTATAAATCATGATGACATAACTGAATGTTTATTTTGAACCCGGCTGCTCTGAGTCATCAGCTAATTAGCTTGTTGTGTAAACATCTAATTGCTTCCTGCAGTTTTGTTTGCAGTTTGAAGGTACAGGAATGGCAAATATCTCAATTGATGGTGGTTGAAACCATCTAGAGATCCAAGGGCCAGGGCATAGGAATTTTCAATTTCTATTCATATTGAAAATTATAGGCAAAATCATTTGAAAAAAAAAAACAGTAATGGGTTCAAGCAAAAAAATTCTTAAAGTTCAAAATATTAAATTATCAAAAAACCTTTCCAATGTATCTCTAGACAACCAATAGCTACCTAAAACACATTTTGCCAGTTCTATAACTTAAAAGTTGTAGGAGAAAAATCATTGGTCAATTTTTATTTTAATGCGCTCAAAGATTTTGATAATTTTGTTCCCAAGAATCAATAAAAGCACACATTTAAAGATGTTTTGCATGAATTATATTTTGCTTGCTAATGCGTAATTTTTGAGATTTAACATTACCAACGTTCAGGTAGGAATATTATATAGTTGTTGGCATAATTTCCGCATTGTTGGAACATGCGCAGATTCTTGGTGGGAGAACATCAGTCTCAGTATGGCTAAATTAAGTTGCTTAAGGTTTATTTAGGTTAGTTTATTACCCTAAATTTAGCTAATCTAACCTCACCTATTGTTACATCAATATTGTATTACAGCATATTAACGTGACCGTTCCTTCACTTTTATATACAACGTTCTTCAAACTTAAAAGTTGAATAACTCAAAAATTACGCATCAGCAAGCAGAATGTCATTCATGAAACGTTTTTAAATGTGTTCCTTTAGTGATTCTTAGGAACGGAATTTTAAATTTCCGTGAAAGGCTTAATTTCAATATTGACCAACTATGTTTTTAATATTGAAGTAATTGTAAATTTTTTTAGAGTGCAAACAAAAAACTGCGAATAGTTATGATAGATATTTTTATTGTAAATTGAATAATATTAGCATTTATCTCTATGTTCAATATTAGCTGAGAAATTGAAATTTAAAAATTTTTTCCTTGATTGGGAGTAGGGGAGGGGGGCATGGGTAAATTCCAAAAACTTCATGTGCCATAACTGTCTGCAAGCTACAGTTACCTCAAATCATGCTTATCTCTTATCTTGATCAATTTGTCAAAGAAGGTAATTTATTTTAATTGCAAATCAGACGTATTTATCTCAAAAAGGTTTATAACTAGAATTGTACGGTAATTGCATTTTAGTAACTTATGACCTCTAACGTAGATACTAAACCTAGACTTAGTTCAATACAGTACATGTATGCTTGAACATACATTTTCAAGTAGCTAATAGCGAGCCTTTCAAACAAAATAAACACAATTTTGAACAGTCCTCTTGTTTCACAATAATGCAAACACTTACCTCTTTAAAATACTGTGGACTTACACAAAGACACGAATTTCTAAGGGAATTAAATGATAATTAAAACTAAACAAAAGACAAACAAGCTGAACTACGAATAACCCTACACCGACACGACCTACTCACTATCAGATTCAGCTGAGCCATCTGTGGCTAAGCTCAGCTGACTGCTTACCCTTTCAATAATTCAATTGCCTTTAAATCGAAAGTTGACTACCCTAAATTTATCATTATTGCCCTGAAACTGGCTGTCGATTTCAACTCAGAGGGGAAGATTTTTACACCGGCAGGCCGCAGCCGAGATATTTCAAGAAACACTTTGCGGGAAGTACAGAAATTTCTTGAGAATTTCTTGAGCCCTACTCGCGCGACTTTAGACTTTAGTCC
>JACJUY010001944.1:5248-19185 GCA_014220935.1 Platorchestia sp. MABIK
TAAGATGAAATTATTTTTTTGTTGCTTGGACTTTTTCTCATTCACTGCTTTCTTATATCCTAGCATCTATAACTGTCTTCTTCGATTTATATCTCATTTCATGAACTTTCTTCCTAACTTGCTGTTCTTATGCACAGAGATATTTGTGTGGGAACGTACTTTGTGCAATGACTCGAGATTTCTCTTAGTCCGAACTGAATGATCCTATGTCACTTTTCTGCGGAAACATTTGTGCCATGGCAATGAAGTCTTAAATGACTACTAGGCTCAAGTTCAGCATCTGTCAATTTTTCTGCAATGTTAGGCACATTTTTTGCAGATGCTACTTGTTTTTCTGTTGGTTTTTGGTATATGTACAATGTTTGGTAATTTTTTGTCAATTTTCACCTGTTTTGCTTTCAATTAGTGCAACATTCATGTGTCAGAGCCAAAAGAGGGTTGTAAAGGGTCAGAAGCTTGCAGTTCTAACTTTATTTCATGAATACTAAAGATTACTCATGCAAAGTATGTTTAGTTGATGGTAGCTATCTCAAATATGTCTTTAACTGATGAAGTTTAAATGTTGAATTTGTATGAAAAAAATTGCATAAAAGTAAATAATATCTTCATGTTCTTGAAGTAAGCTTGTACCTATGTATAAGAAGTGTATATCTTTTTTAAATTAAATGCTGATATGTTTAAATAAACTTGTGTTATTTGTATATAAATACAAAAATTTACAGAACTCATACATTATACAATTATATATACATTTATACTTATTGATATATTATATGTTTATTGTAACACTAATTATGTGCTACCTGTTGACATTTCTTTTCAATTTCATAAAAGATTTTTCTAAACAATGTTTGTAAATATATTATAGACTTTTTTAGAGCATCTTTGAAGGCTCATGTAGATCATTCATTTCTTTCTTAATTGCATGTGTTGTCAGACAATAAATAGATCACAGTAAGCTTGGTGCCTCTGAAAATTATCAATTTCAACCTAGTTTCAATGTTCATATATGCTTCCCCAATTCTCAAGGCCCAGTCATTATCATTTCTTGATGGTCTCATCTACCAAAAGTTATTAATTCTCATTTCATAGAGGTACTACAAATTAAACTTTTGGGACATTAATCTGGATGATTGATATGACTTTGCTTTTATCCTAAAGATGAAGACTGACTAACTTATGAATACTGGGAATTCCACAACTTGCAATGCTCACACTTGCATATGAATCTACAAATTTTGTTTACTATTAATTGCTGATTCATTTCCAAAGACCCTATTACTAGTCCTGTTTTCACCAACCAATGGTTATAGAAAAATTGAAAATGTAAAAAACAAACAATATGATTTCTCAAACATTAAAGCTTGCTCCATATAGTTGAAAGATTTTATATCGGTTTACTCTCTGAATAAAAAAGAATTTTGCTTTCATATATATTGTACCAAAAGAAGCTTAGAATTGCTCATTTTATAGTATATGACAAAAATTTATTTGCTTAATTTGCCTTTTAAGAAAATTGAAATCACTTGGGCCAACATTGCTTTGTTCAAATACTTGACCCATCAATTTTGTTTTGTCTTGGTGAAATAATGTGTTTTTTTTTAATTGTTTGTAGGTTCTTTATGAGCAGCTTGGGGTTTAGTTTCAAATATGAGAGCAAACTAACCTTTCATTGTCCATTGCTCAGGTAACTCAAAATTAAGCATGGAACATGCAGTGGTTATGGTACAGAAGTTGACAGATGCTGGAGTAGAGAGGCTGTGTGTCCAGCATGACTTCAAGCAGGAAGAGCCAGAAGAGGACATGGTGCAAGGTGAGACTTGATTCTGATCTGGGAATGAGACAAAAATATTTAATTGTACATTGAAAAACTAAGCCTATCTAGTTTGAAACTCAACTAAAATGTCATTCAGCTGAAAGCCTGTCATTATGATCTAAGATATGACTTACAATTTGTTTTTTTGAGATGTATCATATTATCTAAAGAAAACTATAGGATATTGTGTCCCAAGGATTAGGTTCAGAAACAAAAAATTGATAAAATGTATCTCTTCCATGATGATTCTGAGATGGGCTTCATGGTCAATTCTGATTTGAAAAGCGAATTATAATTCTGGCAAAAAATGAATTAAAATTTGTATAAATTGCAGTTTGTACATTGGTTTTGTAAATTTTAGCAGCCTTGCAAACTCGAAAGTCCCACGGTTTAAGTGAAGATGTAGCATCATCAGATGCAAATGGAAATACTTTATTTTCTCAACATCGTATAGCATTGTTTTGTGTTTAGAACGTTATTTTATTTAAATTTTGGTGTACTCTGGCATTTATGGAGGTAATTGGTGGATTATTGAACGTGCAATATGGTACTCTTCAGGGTATAATATTGCTTTGTGCTTAGATTCTGCATTCCTTTATCTCCATACTAAATAGTGCTTTCCTCCTTCCCTTTGGAATGCTTTCGTTATGGTTAGGGAGGCTTAAACTAACATCTAATCTAATCTAGAGAAAATTGGTTGTATATCTCAGTTCTGGGTTGATCAATAAAGTACCATGTTTATTATTATTTTTCAAGGCATAACTTTCTGAATCTGCAATCATGACATTCCCATCATGAATTTTAATAAGAATTACTCAGAGGAAGCCTTATCTCCCTGTTCTCCTTTTTTTTTTGTTTATTGAAGTTTGCTATGAGTGTGTTTTATGTACTTGAAAGCTTCAAAATATCATACATACTCTAGATCACATAAGGTTGTTTTATTGCATTTCTCTGATAAGACATGGTTGTAATATTCATTCATTGGATGTAATGTCAAGGACTCTGGAAGTGGTGACCTAAAGTGTACAACATTATTCTGCTTTAGTAGGGTCGGAACTATCAAGACCAGTGCTAATATTGGCACGCACGTAGTATCCTACTTCAAGTTTTAGTTTCTTCAAGTCCTTATAACTCAAAAACTAAAGAGTTTTTGGCATTTTATTATTGATGAAAATCGATTTATTTTGAGTTTTCCACTATGGTTGAAATTTGTCTGCACAATAAAAAACATCCTATATACTTCACCTTTTTTGCCAAGTTGCAGCAAAGTGGGGACTAAATTTCATGTTAAATTCAAACACATTTTCCAACTACTTGATTATTTGTATTTATAACAGATTTATAGTATAATCATCCTAGATTACTAATATTCTATAACTTTTTGGGAAATTGAAGTAACACCCATGGCAAAGACCTGAATTAAAATCATTGAAACGCACTGTCATAAGTTACTATCACCTGCTAAGATTTTTANTTTTGAGTTGTCCACTATGGTTGAAATTTGTCTGCACAATAAAAAACATCCCATATACTTCACCTTTTTTGCCAAGTTGCAGCAAAGTGGGGACTAAATTTCATGTTAAATTCAAACACATTTTCCAACTACTTGATTATTTGTATTTATAACAGATTTATAGTATAATCATACTAGATTACTAATATTCTATAACTTTTTGGGAAATTGAAGTAACACCCATTGCAAAGACCTGAATTAAAATCATTGAAACGCACTGTCATAAGTTACTATCACCTGCTAAGATTTTTAAGGTTTTGAAAGAGTTTGTGAGTTACTCTGGTGTATACAAGGCAGTAAAAAGGTTCAGAGAGACTGGTAGCTGCTTACCAAAGGTCAGGAGCATCCCAGGGAGGTCCATAAGAACCCAAAAACTCATGAAGAACATTAGAGAAAAGTTGGGACGAAATCCTGGAAGGAGCACCTGAAAACTTGCTACAGAGGCACATGTTAGCCATTCAACAGTCAAGAGGGTGCTCGTAAAGGATCTTAAGGTCAAGCCGTACAAAATTACTGAATGACAACCTCTTTCTGATTTCTGGTGCCACAATAAACAGAGGTTCAAAAGATCAAAGATTGTTGTGAATAATCTCCTTAATGGCGTGCAGCCACAGGTTTTCTGGACTGAGGAATTATTCACTGATCAACCCATACACAACAGCCAAAATGATTGGATTTAGATTAAATCTATAGATTCAGTGCCTGTTGAACGTTGAAATTCATTCAGGAGACAAAAACTAGCTTTGGTAATAGTGTAAGCAAGAGTTGCATCCACAGATCTCAAAACCCCTTTGATTTTCATCACGGCTGGCATCAAAATCAACTAACGTGTTTAACTGAAGATGTTGAAGGATGAAGTTGTTCCTTGGGTGAGGAAACTCACTGACAATGAAGGAGTTACGCTTTGGCAGAATGGAGCAACCTTTCACACAGCCAGATTGGTCCAACACTGGTGCAAATACAATTTCAAGCTGTTTTGATCCAAGGAACTATGGCCTCCATTTTCTGATTGAAGTCCAATGGGCTTTAGGATATGGTATGTCTTGGAGCAAAAGGACTGCACTGTATCCCACTCAAGTTAGAGGTTCTGAAGCAAAATCTGACCAAATCTTGGCAGAAATTGATGCCAAAACTGTGCATGCCACGGGTGATCAGGTGATCTCTCGTCTCTGCCAGGTTATCAAGTAGAAAAGAGGATATGTTGATGTCACGATACGCTACTTGGGTGTATGACGTAAAGATTGAGGAATTTAAACCTCAATAGTCGAAGAAGGAAAGGAATAAAAAGGGAGAAAAATGCACAGAAGGAGAGGGGACAGTAAAGGTGAAAAATAGGACTAGTAGGAATTAGCATAGTGCACCACGAGTTTACCTCAGTTTTATCAGAATGGGTAATGACGAGAATTTGAAAGATTTAAGCACATTTTTATTTTTGATGTAGAACACGTGGTTAAAGTATCCAAAATATCTGAACGAAATAATCAGAAGGAGCATGAGTGCAATAATGAAAGGTACACATGACATTCCCGACATAAAAATTCATTGCAACATGGTATTCAAAGAAAAAGAGTGTCATGCTCACCGAGAATCACAATTATCAATTATTAAGCGTGAGCAAATGATTCACGGTTGCACAAAATTTAAGGCAATTCTAAATAACATGAGATCACGAAGTAATGAGGACAACACACGACAGAGTAAAATCTTGACTCACACAAAGTGTCAGAAAACTTTAGAACACTTCGCATTTCGCGCCACTCGAACTCTCGCTTTATAACCGAATAACACATTTCTGCAAAGTGTACTACACCACAATATGAAACAAAATCACTTTATAAATAGTGCGCCATTTTAAAGCACTGTTCAAGATGCCACTTGATACTTGAACTTGCACCTAAGATCACTGTTTTTCAGCCTTCTCAAACACCACAAAAGGCTTGAATACTTCTGCGATGTGTGGCTGGCGCCACTTTACTTACGCTCTTGAAGGATGAAGGCTTCAATCCCGGTTGATTAGGCCGCTTCCGCCGCTCACTCTTCTTCGCAGACCGGTGTTGGCGTACGGCGGTACTGCACTCTGAGTTCCCATTTTTGAGCGCTGATTGCCTGGCAGCTTGACTGCTGCAGGACTCGCAGTGCCTGGCACTGTTGCAGACTTTGAACCCCTCAGGGGGATACAACTGTTGTATCTATGGGAATTAGCGCTCCCAGGGGGACTATGTGAGGGCCCGAGCTAAGGGTTAGGTAGGCTTCCTTTTTGTTGGAATAGAATAGGTTTTTGTTACGGACCATCTTTTTTCGGTTCACTGCTGTCCTGTTTTTTCAACACCTACTACTTTCTTCTTGAACTTTGATCTTGTTTCATAAACTTCTTTCTCATCTCACTGTTTCTATGCCCTTTCTGCGTAGATTCCACGTTCCCTAAATTCCATACTAAATGGTGCCTTCCTCCTTCCTCTCTTTGGATCGCCTTTGTAGCGGATAGGGAGGCTTAAACTAATAATCTAATCTAATCTAATCTGCTGACTTTGAAGCTGTGTGATTTGAGTTGTAATGCTGGAGTTTCTTGCGAGCTTGGAGTTGATGTGGAATTCTCCATGAATTTTTCCGGTTGAGCTGTTGAAATGCTGTGCCATTCGCCATCTTCTTCTTTCTTATCCTTGGCGTTCACCGAGGTAAAGCCGAAGACGATGCTGCATTCTCACCACATTAGAGTTGGGTTTGGTATACTTTATTTTTGAAATTTAACTTCAGTTGTTCCTCTGCCAGGAACGCCGGCAGCGGCCGTTCCCGGCCTCTCACAAATGCAGAGTCTCTCTTGTTGCGTAACCAAGAGAAGAAGACTTTACGATTCTTATTGTGTCCTGCTTTTATGCATTCCACTTGGTTCCTTCTAGAAGGTTCCTGAATGTTCATTGTTACTAAGACAGAATTTTAAACCTGATTGGTGGAATTGTTGCTTGTCCTGACGTCTCGAAATCTAATTGGCGCGTTCTCTGACACACCCACTCGCGTGATCCCTTCTAAAGCGCTCATTGGTGTAGGTGATGCAGCCGTCTGCTTAAACCTTAGCTGTCCCTTCGTGCCTTCGAGGCTCGTTCTCACGCCTACGTGGCGTCGGCAAACAAACAAAACAAACATCGGCATCGACGGATGCTTTATTTCCAATTGGAGCATGATACATATCACCTTTTACATTGGTTTTTCAAATGCCTTATAACTAACACCAGGACGCCATGACGCTCTCCCCCGGTCAAAGACCGGTACCCATTTCAGACACCTGGGTAGAGTGGGGTATTGTGCTTAGAATTTTTTCTCCCATACCCAACAGAGAAAATCGCCACCAGCGCCGAGACTCGAACCCGGGTTTCCCGCACGGAGTCAGGTCCTATAGACACGGCTATGGCGAGCACATTCCATTTGGCCTAGCGGTGACATTCCAATATCCCCTCGCGTCGCTCTGTTCACGTTACCTATCTAGCCTAACAATATATTATTTAGCGAAACGAAATAAAACATTTCGTTACACTGAATAATTCTTCAATGTTAATAAAGAAAAAACGTTTCTCTTTAACTTGATACATGAGTTGTTTTAATTGGCCTTCATTTAACTGTAAAAACCTAACTTTAATATGTCCACACGTCACTGGGCCACCCAATATTTGACTTGTTTATTTTAACATGTAATGTGTGTTGCCTGTTGAAGTTTGTTTTCAATTTGAAAAATGATCTTGCTTTGACATTAATGTTCTTGAACACATTAGTGCGTAGACTTTATTTTAGAGCATTGTTAATGATTTATGTTCATGTTTGTTCTCAAGAATCAATGGATCACAGTAAGCATGGTGCTTCTGTAATTTACCTCTATCAACCTGGTTACACTTTTTAAATATGCTGCCCTAGTTTTCAAATTTTCATGCCCAGTTATCCTAATTTGATGCTTTTATTCACCATAAGTTGATGATTCTCATCTCACATAGGTACTTAAATTGGGGCATTGCAAACCTTATGTGAGTGGGAGATTTAATAAGCAATGGATAAGAATATTCAGCAACAAACTATGACAATTTCTGTCTTGTTCTCATCCCTACTGATGAAGACTGTAATTTTAAGAACTTGTAGTGCTCATACTGGCAAATGAACCTAAAGTGCTGTTAACCACTAATTATTAATTCACTATCAGAGACCTTTCATAAATCTCATCGGATGCCCAGTAATGGTTATGTGACCATTGAACTGTGAAAAACTACAAAATGAACCCTTGAAGCAATTCAATGGTGCTTGCTCTATTTAGTTAGGAGGTTTTCATGAAAGCTTGCACTTTCAATGAAAAAGTTGTGTACCATCATGTTCTTTGTAACACAGTAAGCTTTCAATTGTTAAACTTATAATAAATAAGCAAAATTACCACGATCACTAACTATTTACCACAAGGTAAATTGTTCATTCAAGTATCGGTGTGAATGAACAGTATTTTTCAACATCATTTTTAGAAGAGATTCAACCACACAGAGTAAGATATCATGCTATTACATTTTCACACTTCTTATGAAATGTACAATTTTTTTTAGCAGTAAAGTCGTTTTCTAAACTCTGCTACTTACAATCTAATTTGACATGAGTCTGCTGGACGCCTTTATGCGTCCATCATCAGCAAACGTGTTGAATTACCCGATTTACTTGATAAAGAAATTGAAACCATCTGATGTGTAGCAATGCTTTGTTCAAATGTTTGGCCTATGTGCTTATTTTTTTGCTATGGTGGATGAATTTTGCAATTTTTAAAATATTTGATTGGTTCATTGTTAGCAGTAAGGAGTTTTAATCGTCTCAAATATAAAAGCAAACAAACTTTCGATTCTCCATTGCGCAGGTACGTCAACATCCAGCATGTAGCATGCAGTGGGTATGGTGCAGAAGTCTACAGATGCAGAAGTGGAGAGGCTGTGTTGCAGGCATGGCGTCAGCAAGCAGGAAGTTGCTGCAGAGGACATGGAGCAAGATGAGACTTGATTCTGGTCTGATAACAAGGCTAAGATAATAGAGAGGAAAATAGAAAATCAAGCTCATTTGGTCGAAGGTCTGAAAATCAACGGAAATGTTCAGATTAAAGTTCTCAATACTAATTCAAAGTCCTGCAATTTGGTCTTGTGAAATGTAAGATTTAAGCAAAGGAAAAACGATAGGATATTATGACCTTAGAAGCATGTTGAGAAAACTTAAAAATTGGTAATTGAATATATCTCTTCAATCATAACTCTGAGATAGGCTTTATGGTCAATTCTAATTTGAATTAGATTTCGTAAGTCGTACAGAAGATAAAGTAAAGCTTTTGTAAATTGGAATTTGTTTTTGTTTTGTACTGTATTTTAGCAGCATGGTAAACTTGAAAGTCTCACTGTATCAATATAGATGTAGCAACACCAGAAGCATATACAAACAGTTTTTGACTGTTCTTCATCTGCAACTCGTAGCTGTGTGTTTTTGCTGTCATTTTCTATAAATTTTATTGTACCCAGCTATGTCTGGAGATACTATGTGGATACATGATAGTGTAATACTTTATGCGTATCTTTATTTTTGGTTGATCAGTAAAGTATTGTAAATATATATATTCTTTTTCATTGCACACTTTTTGCACGTTACCACGTTTTCGCGGTTGCTATGGTGGATTTGGTGCGGATGGAAAAAGCGGAATAGAAAAGCCATCTTCACTGCTTGATCACATCTTATTCTTTCTGACATGCGGGGAAAAAATAATTACACCATAACATTTTAACTTCTACGCAATTGTTTAACTTGAATAAAGGCAGTGAAATCAGTGAAATGGTAGTCAATGTTGCTAGTATTGTTAAAGGAGCAACTTAACAATTTGCAATTTGTACCAATACTTAGTGAACATGTTAAGTATTGGCAACCTAGACAATCACATCTTAGATTTTTATTAAAAAAATTACTCACAGAGGAAGCCTTATCTCACTGTCCTCTACTTTTTATCTATTGAAGTCTGCTGTAAATGTAATGTTTTATGTACTTCAAAGCTTTTAAAACTTAATATTGCAAATGATATACGAGTGTTTTATTGCATGTCTCTAATAAGGTCTGACTGCAATATTCACTCATGGTATGTATTGTAAAGAACTCTTGAATTGCGACCCATAATGTACAACAGTGTTGTGGTAAACATGAGGACTTTAGTGACCAGCAGTTGTCACATTATGATTCGTTGTGAACATTTCTCCCACAAGGCTAAACTATTTCAATTCAATGTTGCATGATGTCATTGAAAAGTATGGAGGTGCGCTTAGTACACATTTTACTCCTAATTTTAAATTGTGTTGCAAGTTTCGATTGAATTGATAGTACTGTTTATTCTAACGACTTTGTATATCGCTTCGTATTGTCATTTGAATTTATTGCTAACATGATAAAAAACGATAGCATTCATTTGAATTCATGAACTTCTAAGATGTTGACAATATCATTGAGTAAACTGTTTATGTCCACTGCTAGAGAATTGCAAGTATTCTCTTCTAATTTTTCAACCCAACAAAGTTGTTTCAGTTCTTAATTTATTTCAATACGATGATAATTATTTATCATTATCAATCAAATGCGATTTTCTTTGTATTTTAATTTGTGAAGAATTGATCTTCTAATTGAGCGTATGTGATTTGTAGTTGATCAACCAAATCCTGGGAGTCATCTAGAAGCAATTTACATCAAAAGTGAAACGCCTGATGCTGAACTGGAGGTCGTGACAGTGAAGGACGAACCCATTGAGTGGCATCAGGAACTTCAGGTGCTGAAATTGTTAGCCCACTCTCTTCAATGCTTTCAATTGGCGGGTTGTGCTCTTGAATACTTTCAAGCTCTTACTCTTCTCTAGAATGTTACTATTTTGTTTCTTATTCTCCGTTTGAACGTTTCCAATTGTTGCGTATGCGCTACTAGAATGATTTCAATGTGTTGCTTGCCCACCTCTCGAATGCTTCCGATTGGTTGCTTACTTTCCTCATGAGTGCTTTGAATTTATGCCGTGGTTTGAATGCTTTGATGTACTTTCAGTGGAGCATTTTAGGTCATTTCTCATATATGAATGTAGTTCATACTAGGTCTATATTTACCTGTTCTTTTCCCCTGTTGTGCAAAATATGACTTTTTCACTACTGTTGCCCCTTATTTTCTTTAGCATTTTGAAATAACTGTCCAAACAAGTTACTCCATGAATTTTATTCTATTTTAATTCTCTAATGAATGATTTACCGCATTTGACAACCATTTAGTTCAATTTATATCCGAACTGTTCTTATACTATTTGCTGAGTTATGTTTTGTCCTCCTTCCAGAAAGTTTCACTGCACGGGGTTATATCTTTGGGGGATTTGTTGCGTGGCGTCAAGATTTATTCTCCATTTGCTTGCCGAGGTTGTCGTTTAAGTATTATTGATTGTATTCTCAAAAATATTTTTACCAAGCATTGCATGATTGCATCTTTTACCTCAGGCATGCAGTCTTTTTTTTCAATTTATTTTGTCGTGCCTTCTTTATCAGTGTCGAGGCTGTTTTGAAGATGCTTCTTGTATCTTCAGTGTCATGAAGCTGCTTTATGCCTGCGATGTGCCTGTCATATAATTTACCGACACATTTGAACTCGTTTACAGTAGTGATCGTTTTAGCATCTCTGGTAGTTTCGTATTCCTTTTTCACACTTTTGAAATTTGCGGCTGAATTGGAATCTGAAATGATTGTGTTTACCTCACCATAACCACAAACCCTAGTGACTCACTTATGGAATTACCTTTTTGATCAGCATATGTTGTTTTTCTTACTGTTTGTGTAACCAATGGATGAATTTTTCAATCTATTTTGCTATTGTGAGAAGTCATTCGAGCCATACACTGGTCTTTCAAGCCACATACTAGTCATTCGAGGAACATTGATCATACGCTCGTAGTTATACACAAGTTTGATACGAATAATTAGGTTAGTGCTGTTTTTTGAGTGCCATCGTCAACGGTAAATTCATTTTGTTACATTCGTTCAAAAATTAGCTGGTATTAAATTTCATCTTCTATTCGTGCATGTCTAATTCTTGGAATGAATGCAGGAATCTGAAAAGCATTGAATTTATGTCAAATTTTTGCTCTGTGTTATGTTTACAAACTGTTTAGATAATGTTTTTCAAATTTACATTTGTTATCGGAATGATTTTATTCCTTCCAATGTTATTTTATTTGTATTTTTTCATTTACAACTTCAAGTGTTTGGTCAAAAATAAGATTGGTACAAATAAATGGTTACATAACATAGCTTAAATAATCAATCGCTACAATAAGTGGATTACTGGCTGTAACTCGAATATAACGACGTGAATTTGACGAATCTTGTGCAGCTATAATTAAAACAAGTCTTCCCTCACAGGCTAGTTCAGGCTCAGGCTTTCATAAAGTGACTTTGAAAAGAGAAGTAGACGATGTTTCAACTGAGGCACGTTCAGAGCACGCAGAAACAGAAGACGAGTTGAGAGAACGCAGCTGTGCTGCGTACAAGACAAGTGCTGTTCATCACAGACCAGCTGGAACATCTCACGGGAGCGTTGACTCGCTATCATCAGATGTGTCAGGTAGCGGCAGCGGCGTCGAGGCCACACCTGACCGACTCGTGTCAAAGACCTTATTGTGTGAACATTGTGAATACTCTGCTTTTAGAAGAGATCTTATAAAACTGCACCTCCGTGTCAGGCATAAATTGGGATTTTACTACGCGGGTAAGTTGTATAATCACTCTACGATAGACATGAGTACTTTGAAACGACACGTAGTGGTGCTGCCTGATGATGAGCATCAGTGCGTATGTCAAACAGGTCATTGCCAATATCCAGGTAAGAAAATGATTAGTGAACATCGATCTGAGAAGCATGGTCCGAAAAAGCGTGTGGCATGCAAATTCTGTAGCCATTCATCATACACAAAGCCCAGTTTAACAACATCGAATGAACGTGCTCTCGACGGGAGTGAGGTGTTCAAGTGTAAATTGGACGAACATCCTATAGCTAAAGAAATATATATCAAGCAGCATTCGTCGGAGAAGCGCAAGATAACTCATCAAGCAAGCAAATATGATAAAGCTGAGCTGTTCAAGTGTGGGATCTGTGACTATACATGTGCTCGTAAATACCGTTTTACAATGCACCAAGCTAGCAAACATGGTAGTGGCCAGCCATTTCAGTGTGAGTTATGTAACTATTCCTCTGCTCGAAAAAGCGATTTCAAATTACACCAAGCTACCCAACATGATAAAAGTCAGATGTTCAAGTGTGAGATATGCGACTATTCCTCTCGTCACAAAAACTGTTTGAAGTTACACCTAGCTAGCAAACATGGTGTAGGTCAGCTATTCAAGTGCGAGTTATGCGACTATTCCTCTGGCCGCAAAAACCGTTTGAAGTTACACCTAGCTAGCAAACATAGTATAGGTCAGCTGTTCAAGTGTGAGTTATGTGACTATTCCTCTGGTCATAAAAGCAGTGTTAAGGTACACCTAGCTAGCAAACATGGTATAGGTCAGCTGGTCAAGTGCGAGTTATGTGACTATTCCTCTGGTCATAAAAGCAGTGTTAAGGTACACCTAGCTAGCAAACATGGTATAGGTCAGCTGTACAAGTGTGAGTTATGTGACTATTCCTCTGGTAACAAAAACAATGTTAAGGTACACCAAGCTAGCAAACATGGAAACGGCCAGCTATTTCAATGTGAGTTATGTGACCATTCCACTGCTCAAAAATACGCAATGAAATTACACCAAGCCACCAAACATGGTGAAGGCCCGCTGTTTAAATGCGAGATATGCAGTTATTCCTCTGGTCACAAAAAAAGTATCAAGTCGCACCAAGCTAGCAAACATGGTATAGGTCAGCTGTTCGAGTGCGAGCTGTGCAACTATTCTTCTGGTTACAAAAATTCTTTCAAGTTACACCAAGCTAGCAAACATGGAAACGGCCAGCTATTTCAGTGTGAGTTATGCGACTATTCCACTGCTCGGAAAGACTATTTCAAATCACATCAAGCTGCCAAACATGATAAAGGCCTGCTGTTCAAGTGCGAGTTATGCGACAATTCCTCTGGTCACAAAAACTCTCAAGTTGCACCAAGCTAGCAAACATGGTAACGGCCATATTTCAGTGTGAGGTATTCGACTATCCCTCTGCCCAGTGAAATCGTTATAAAATACACCAAACTATCAAGCATTTACGAGGTCAGATATTCAAGTGTGGGTTATGTGACTATTTCACTGATCGTAGAAACAATTTTAAATTCTACCATGCTAGCAATAATGGTTAAGGGCAACTGTTTAGGTGAAAGGTATATGACTATTTTTGTACGTGTATAAAATATATTGAATGAACCAAACCAGCAGTCACGCTAAGGTTGAGTCATTTCAAATGTGAATTCTGTAATACTCTCCCCAGAAGACAGGTTTTAGCATAGCGCATTACTGCTTATTAAAACATAGTACAGGGTGCGCCAGAGAAACTTACTTATTTGAAAGGTCAATAAAAACAAAAGTACTTCAGTTATTGTTTTAAATTATTTTTTATATGAGAATA
>JACJUY010001944.1:47037-62348 GCA_014220935.1 Platorchestia sp. MABIK
GTGGCGTGTGTGGCACTGGAGTCATGTGAGGCCATGTGGCGTGTGTGGCACTGGAGTCATGTGAGGCCATGTGGCGTGTGTGGCACTGGAGTCATGTGAGGCCATGTGGCGTGTGTGGCACTGGAGTCATGTGGGGCCATGTGGCGTGTGTGGCACTAGAGTCATGTAGCGAAACACTTTAAATGTACTTCGTTCATAGCAGTGCATTGAAGAACAACATCACTAGAGGTGTGCAAATATTCCAATACGTAGTCAACGGGTTAATATTTTCAAAAATGTACAACCAGCAACTAAAAGTGCGTAATTTCTTTATTAGAAGTCTTGAATTTTGGGTTTTGCAAGTACCATTCGCAATGACTGGCACTAAAGCGAGTATCAGCATTGGCTTCCGTATGCATTCGTTGCTGTAATACCCATGCTACCTTTAAGCGTGAAAATGTTGCCGAGTCACTTAATGAAATTATTGATTCAAGTCTATTAATCTTTTTTGTGGCGCTCAATTCTCATGAAAGGTGTTAGATGAAATAATACAAATTAATGCGGATATGCAGTACGGTAAAAATATAAAAGTACGGGAAACTGTAGTGTTCATCTACATATTTTTGAGTTGCTGCTGGCTATAAGCTGTAAATGAGTAGTGTTCGTCAACTATCCGAAAAAAACTTAAATACCAAACTTTCAACCGGTAAACATAACATGGAATTACATGCCCACTGATCTTAACTGACATGACACATACATGTAATTAATGTGCGAAAGAAAAAATTATCATTCAATTTTTTCCAGCTAAGAAGTTGAGCAAACTGCTAGACACGCTCTCACGCTCATTAACTAATCAAATGTACAGAGCTTTCACAGAGCATTATATCTTTTTGCAGAAATTTTTGATAAATATGACTCAAAGTATTATATTCAATTGGGGAAATTTTGATGAAAATGACTCAAAGGATTATTTTCAATTGGGGAAATTTTGATACATATGACTCAAAGTATTATATTCAGTTAGAGAAATATTGAAACAAATCACTCGAGGTATTATATTTATTTTAGGAAATATTTATAAATATGACCAAAAGTATAATATTTATTCAGAGAAATTTAGACAAATATGGAGCATTTTACCAATAAGGCTGGGACTGTGAGATGAGAGCTCAGGCGTGCAGGTCTTGTCTCAAATCAGTGGCTTGAAATACAAGAATAAAGGGATCTGAAATGCAGGGAAGAAGAAGCGCATAGAGTTGCTTAAGTATGTAGTAACTTAGCGCGTTGACAGCAATTTATGAAACTGAAGTTCAATTCTCAACTCAAATTTTTAGACAACAATTGTAGTGAGCAATTTTGAAAATAACAAACGTATACTGGATCGTGCCTTCATTTAGCTTTGATTAAGTATTTATGAAAATTGAGTTTGTGACTACTGGTCGATAAGTTGCATTATGAAAATCCCCTCTGGGGCCACCGGTGGTGCACGTTGTGGTTAAAGGGTTAAGGATGAAGTAGCTCAACATACGTGCAGGGAGTAGCTTAAAATACATGTAAGAAGAGATTTAAAATAGTAAAATAGATGTACGAAGAGTGTAAAAATACTTGTATGAAGCGGCTTAAAATATAAGAATGAAATAGGCTTGAAATAAAAGCACAAAGATACGTAAATTGCGTGCTCAAAAGTATGAAATAGCTCTAAATACCATCATGAAATGATTGAACAAGAAAGCATGAAGGGGCTTAAAATAGAGATATGAGGTAGCCAAAAGAGACAACTCTGCACCTCTCACACAATGTGTTGCCTAAAATTTCCTCATCGCCAACTTCAAAAACCCCCGAGTGTGTAAATCAGATCTTTTCATTTAATACCTCTGTAGATTTCAGCGAAGCTCAGAATTTTTTGATTGGGACCTCTGGCATTGAGGTATGTTGACCCTTTACCGTGCTGGCTTGCCTGTACCCGTCATTGTTAGTTGCTCTTGTATTACGCTTGCCTTTTTTTGGAGGCGAATCCCAGAGATGGTCAGATCTCATGTACGGACCGTTACTGGCATTGTTGCCCTCAATGCGTTATGGAAGCGGACGCCTCTATGGAGGTTGCAAAAACCGCCCTTGTACAATAATGTAGCAAGTTTTGATGTTGACGTGCTCGGTTTTTGCGCTTTTTAGAGTTTCCCGATCCGGAATGTTTTATTCATGCGTCGCAGGTGAAACTGTCGATCAACAGGTATGTCGCTTTAAATTTCTAATTCGCTACGTGAGCGTCCATTTATGCTCGCTATAGGCATAATAATAATTCACTAATTCGTTATGGGCACAATAATTTGATAATTTGTTATAGGCATAATAATTTAATGATTCGTTATAGGCATAATAATAATGTAATAATTCGCCGTAGGCATCAATTTTAAATCGGAGGTATAAAGTAATGCATTAAACACTTCTGCTTTTCAAAATGACTGACTAACGTACATATCTGACGACTCTCACTTTGAATCAATTTCAAGAGATAGCTTTTGGTTCTGCGGAAAACTTGGATTTTAAATGGTTATTTCATCGTTAGACTATTAAGAAACAGTAGACAATCAGCGCGATGTTATTCATTTAGACAAATGGAAATTTTTTTCTTGTTAAGAAGCATGGCTGCTTAGTTTTCAAGTACAATAATTTCAGTTCTTAATTCCAATAAAATATTAGGAACTTCACATAAAATCCACCCACTTCAAAAAATTACAAAACTAATCGTTTTTTAATACCGCGCTATCTCCGCAAGCTGAGACCAATTATGTACCAACATTTTCAACCCCACTTCAGACTCATTCTATAAAATCTCCCCTTCATCAGCAGAAGCTAGAGCAGAAGCGTAAACAAACATGTCGCAGAGTTCATACCTTTGCCGCATTCCAAGGGCACCGCTCGGGCAAAATTGTGCCCGTGCCCGCCATCTCTCAGATTTGGGCCCTGCCGTGGGAGATGATCTTCTCGGAGGCCTGCTGTGGTCACCATGCAGAAACATGACATCTATTCCTAAACTCAAAAGCAGTTACATGGGTTGTCCTCGCATGCGCGTGGGATAAGGAAGCGCGCAGTTCTCACGACAGGTTTGCGTGTGAATTCTGAACGGGAAGGTGAGTAGAGTGTGAGCCGCATGGGACGGAAAGTACAGTCGAAGCTACATAGTTAGGCAAGTAGTGTGAGCCGCATGGGACGGAAAGTACAGTCGAAGCTACATAGTTAGGCAAGTAGTGTGAGCCGCATGGGACGGAAAGAACAGTCAAAGCTACATAGTTAGGCAAGTAGTGTGAGCCGCATGGGACGGAAAGAACAGTCAGAGCTACATAGTTAGGCAAGTAGTGTGAGCCGCATGGGACGGAAAGAACAGTCAAAGCTACATAGTTAGGCAAGTAGTGTGAGCCGCATGGGACGGAAAGAACAGCCAGAGCTACATAGTTAGGCAAGTAGTGTGAGCCGCATGGGAAGGAAAGTACAGTCGATGCTGAACGGGAAGGTAAGTACAGTGTGAGGTACATGGGAAGGAAAGTACTGTAGAAGATGCACGGTTAGTCAAAAGCCACAAGCAGGACTAAACACTAGCGAGGCCTTAGGGAACAGAATTACAGTTTAGTATAGAGGAACAAGTACAATTAAACATATTTGCAGTAAATGGATAACCTCCATTTCTAAAGATAAAAGATGACTACCATTCATGATGAATTACAATTCGAATTACCTGGTTAAAACAGAAAAGCACGCTGAAATAATACTCTACAGATATTTCATGAGATTTTAAAGATTTTTAAGGAAGATTCCGATTAGAAAGCAGTAGTTTTTCGTCATCACATCAAATTTGCCGAAACTTCTCTAGGACAGTGGCTGATTTTTTCAGTGGTTCCTTGTAAAGGTTTCATTTTAACGAAGCCTACCAGCTCCCACACATGCGCCCAGACCGGCCTGTGACACTGCCACGCTTCAACGGAAACTTGCGACCGTGTGGGAAAAAATGGCCTTTGTGGGAAAACAGACCTGATCCTCCAACGTCTTTGGCTGAGTTATGACTTCTCTCATGCTGATCGGCAGGAAGGAAGGGCATTTTCCCACAAAAACCTTGCCAAATATTTGGAATTATTTTCGATTAGGCTACGTCTAGGTCTTCGTGTTACGTCGAGCAGAGTCTATAGATAGAGGCTTATGAACAAATTGATTGCTTGGAGGTGAGTAGTTGCGATTTATAAAACAACAGAAGTGCAGGAATGATCTAAAAATTGTAATTGTTACAATAAGTAACATTTACAATAAGTAAAACTTATTGTTACCACAAGACTTCTACTTTTTTTTACCAAGAAGTTTCAATTTTTTAAAGAAAATCTTCATATATTCGTCAATATGAAAGCGAATTATTTGCTACCCAATTTGACCGTTAGTGTTGCAATGGGAAGGAGTCAACTTTCGAGTCGGTTTGTGGCAACTTTCACTTTCATTCTACTTCACTCTTTGATTTGTGAGATAAATTCCTTTACCATACAGTCTCCCAGTCGCACTTTGTACCCATAGCGCTTGGAATCTTAAATGAACAAATAGATTTCCCATTTATTCTCATGTATCTTCATTGAGAGCTTGTAACTCTCTCATTATCATTGCACTCAAGCATACACACACACACACACACAACACGACATAACCATCTAGCTTCAGTCGTCGAAGCTGCGGAGAGAAATATTCAAAGATTCCCTTCATTCCCATACCTCTGTTATGATTCCTCGTATCATTTTAATTCCTTTCAGATGTTGATCTCTTTGGCGGCATGCTAATGCGCCTCACAAAGGCAAGTCTCATGCCCTCATGTGGGCATAATAACACACACTCATCGTGCTGACGGTCACGTCACCAGCAAATGTACTGATGGAAATTGACACCTTTTAAATTCGCATTCTGCGCTGCATCGTCAGCGTTCGTCTATTTATGACTGAAGAAAAGCTATGGGAATTTCAGCGGACGAGATATGTATATACTACGTACTCAAATTCTTTCTCGTATTGAAGTCGGATTGTGTGCCATTTGCTTATTGAGCGTATTTCTAAATAATAACGTGTCATTCTTTTATTCCAAAGAAATGCATATATGTACCCCAGGAGGTTTTATTCAACATATACGAAAGCATAACACAAATAACAGTTTACTGTGATGATTTGCATAAGCATGATACTAATAACATTTTAATGTGAAGATTTACATAAGCATGATACTAATAACATTTTAATGTGAAGATTTACATAAGCATGATGCTAATAAGAGTTCAGTGTGAAGATTTACATAAGCATGATACTAATAAGAGTTCAGTGTGAAGATTTACATAAGCATGATACTAATAAGAGTTCAGTGTGAAGATTTACATAAGCATGATGCTAATAAGAGTTCAGTGTGAAGATTTACATAAGCATGATACTAATAAGAGTTCAGTGTGAACTACTGATACATGGTGATGACTACTAGTTACATAAACACACACGACACAGTGTGTAACTTCCTACATGCGAGTACGCTCGTCGATATGAGTAACTTGAAGATACATTTAGGAATTCTTCGTACCTCTGAAAATGACCACTACATTTAAAAGCTACTTCCTGAATCCTTCCTTGGTAAATGTGAACAGAACCACTCAATAAGAAAATGTTTTCTTCGGTAAAATAGAAAATTTGCGGACCAATACGTTAAACAAATATATCTCGGGGTGCATTTTAAAAATTGGTATACGAAATGTAATCTTCATGTGCGTAATGAGGGTCCGAAATATAAAGCTAGATTGCACGCTTTCATTGTAGTCAAAATTGAAATGAATTGGAATTGGAATTGAAATTAATAATTTTTTTAAAACTGCGTGTTGTTCGAGATGTGTGAAATCGTCTGTATTTTAAAGCTTTTGTGCCACAAGTCAAGTTAAGCCTACACACCTAAGCGTACTTCATCGAAATTCCATCTTATTCGTTTAATATTGTATACGGTTGAGACACGCAGCAGAGTTTCTTTTACCTGCAGTGTTAATAATGCACATTTGTTTCAATAAATTCATGTGTGCATAAAATAATAAAACAAATACATTCATGGATTTATTCATCTTAATTATAAGTTTATGTACACAAATTTAAAGAATAAATAGTATATTTAATATTTCAGCTCATACAATGCTCCATTTGATTTTGTGCATCACAAAAGAACACCTAAAATCCTTCCATAATTCTATTGTTATTCTTTTATGTCACGAACCTAAAATGAATTCAAAATCTGAAGGCCAGAAAACTCGTACAACCTGAACTGCAAGTGAAAATATTTAACATGGTGACTTTTTATGACAAATTGTAACAAGTTTAGAATAAAACTTTCATCATCTAATTTTCGAATTCTTGGCGATGTTAAACGCTGACTAAGCCTTCGAAATACACTGCTGTGCCTGTAGCAGTGCAAACACACTGCTGTGCCTGTAGCAGTGCAAACACACTGCTGTGCCTGTAGCAGTGCAAACACACTGCTGTGCCAGTAGCAGTGCAAACACACTGCTGTGCCTGTAGCAGTGCAAACACACTGCTGTGCCTGTAGCAGTGCAAACACACTGCTGTGCCTGTAGCAGTGCAAACACACTGCTGTGCCTGTAGCAGTGCAAACACACTGCTGTGCCAGTAGCAGTGCAAACACACTGCTTTGCCTGTAGCAGTGCAAACACACGCTGTAACCGTCACAGCGGAAGGCAGGAGGCTGTGGGAGAAATGGAGGTCGTGTGTGGGAAAGACGACTGCGGAAAGGAAGGATGCGTTTAAAGGAACTTATCCCAAGGAAGGCAGTTGAGGCAAAGGTCCGTGGGAAATGTTTTCTTTAAAATAGCTCAAGGGAAGTAAGCTGCAGCCTGTTGCTTGAGTTCGGAAACCTCGGGAAGGGTTGTAGATGAAAGAAATATGATTATTCTGCGTCCTGCACATAATTTGGAAGGAAAGTCACACTGTGAAATGTGTCCCATGCATGGCTGTGTGGACACATTTACGTGTGATTATGTGTCCCATGTATGGCTGTGTGGACACATTTATGTGCGATACATAAAGCAACGGTCGTCTCAAATAAGTAAATTCATTTCCATCTGTAGGGAAATGAAGAGGGCTTGGTGAGTGTCACAGGTTAAAAGATAATACTACTGTAACAGTGAACAGTTAATAAGTAAAAATGCATGCATTCGGTTTAGATATAATGACTTATGCTTACGTATTAAATGGAAGCGGTCATGTTAATTTTAGTGCAAAATGGCAGTGCAAACCTAGGCAGTGCAAATTTGCACTGCCTGACAGAGATCAAACGGCAAATTTGCACTGCCGGACAGAGATCAAACGGCAAATTTGTACTGCCGGACTGAGAGCAAACAGCAAATTTGCACTGCCGGACTGAGATCAAACGGCAAATTTGCACTGCCGGACTGAGATCAAACAGCAAATTTGCACTGCCGGACTGCGATCAAACACCAAATTTGCACTGCCGGACTGAGATCAAACACCAAATTTGCACTACCGGACTGAGATCAAACAGCAAATTTGCACTGCCGGACTGAGATCAAACACCAAATTTGCACTGCCGGACTGTTAGCAAACAGCAAATTTGCTCCAAAATGACCAGGTCGTTTGCGAGGTTCCCACCGATGTCAGGAAAAGCGTTTTTGCGCTCCTGACTGCGGTGTGTGGGTACGTGAAAGGATTTTCGTCTGAAAGGAAATGGAATCTAAATGAAAGCAAATAACGGGCGAGAGAGGAACGAATTTATGAGATACATGAATGTATTACACGGAGGTATTTCCGGCATTTCCATTTAAAAGGACGCTCCCATTGGGACGAGATCGAGCAATGGGATCAGTATGGTGAGGTCAAAAATGAAGGATTAATCGAGTGCAGGATTGGTTGAGGATTAGCAAGTTCTTTCGAACGTGCTCCTCAATTTTTGTGATTCATAATCAGAGTAAAGAGATGGTTCATTTCAATAAGAATAATATAGAATAAATGAAGCACAAGCTTGGTTACAATTCCAGTCTGCAGGCAGGTCGCATCTGATATACTGGGGTCACTGCTGGCAGCATGAGCAGAATGAAATAGAAAATCGAATGAAATTGAAAGTAGGTTGAAATAGAAAATCGAATGAAATGGAAAACAAAATGATATAGAAAGCATGAAACAGAAAGCATGAATGAAATAGAAAGAGAGTACGGGGGCCATTGCTGGAAGCATGGATAGAATGAAATAGAATAGAATAAAATAGAAATAGAACTAAATAGGAAATAGAACGATTTCGAATGCATAATCAGAGCTTTCAGAGTAACATTCATTTACTAATTACTTATTTACAGCTCAACTACTTACTCTATATAGAAAGTTTTTTTCACGTTACAGCATCATTTGTAAAAATACATCAGTCAGTTAGTTGAATTCATTAGAGTTCAAGTTAATCGATGGTTGTAGTGTAACTGAGACGAGTAAACAAAACTTGCTGTCCCACACATTGAGATATGACGTTAGGCAATCGGAACAACAGCACTCTTCTGAAAAAAATACGCTACTTCACAATCTGTCGTAGAGGAAAACAAGATTTTGTCGGGAAATCGTAAATTGATTTCAACATTTGGCTGAAATACACCTCTTCTATCTCGGTTTGTGATAACCATGAAAACTCCACATTTTCTCGTTGAAAATCTGTGGTAAACGAAATCTGTAAACTAGATCAGGAAATAATGGAATGATTTCAACATTTGTCTCATATACTTCTTTAACCTCGGCTTGTGTGCGTAGGGCGTGAAAGTACCGCATTTTTTCGGTGCTGCTATAGCGTGAGACCCACCTCTTGCTAGTACTATAGCGTGAGGGGTGCTGCTATAGCGTGAGGTCTACCTCTAGCTAGTACTATAGCGTGAGGGGTGCTGCTATAGCGTGAGGTCTACCTCTAGCTAGTACTATAGCGTGAGGGGTGCTGCTATAGCGTGAGGTCTACCTCTAGCTAGTACTATAGCGTGAGAGGTGCTGCTATAGCGTGAGATCTACCTCTAGCTAGTACTATAGCGTGAGAGGTGCTGCAATAGCGTGAGGTCTACCTCTAGCTGGTACTATAGCGTGAGAGGTGCTGCTATAGCGTGAGATCTACCTCTAGCTACTACTATAGTGTGAGGGGTGCTGCTATAGCGTGAGGTCTACCACACTATAGCATGAGATCTACCTCCAGCTAGTACTATAGCGTGAGGTTAGGTTAGGTTTCTAGTGGGCATTACTTATTTCCATACAAATAATTTATCGATAAACACTTAACTTGTACATCTCAAACTGCACCTGGGTAGGCGAAATATGGCGGAAGACCTCACGCTATAGCAGCCCCGAATTTTCTCTGCAAACAAGCCAACAATCGGACGCTGGCGGTTGCCCACACTGGGCAGAAATCTCAAAGCGTCCGTCAATTGAAGACGTCAAAACGCGCCATCTGTGGGCGCAATTGTGCAAAGGAGAATTTCCGCATCCCGACCCTTCGATGCCGAAGCAAAACATGCCTCTTTGTGCCTGTGTTTCGTCACAATGCTCAAGTTTGGGCGGAGGGGAGCTGTGCGGAAACGGGACAGGTAAGAGCTCACCTGGCTAATTTCGAGGACGTGCCAACATTCAAACGAAGTTTATGGACTACTTTCGTATTTGTTGCGCAATAAGAATGGAATTTAAGAAATTTATGATTGGTTGCCAAGCTAAACAATACCTGCTCCAACAGACACAGGAAGTGCATGTACTGTTTGGTATTAATTCTTGTATTCTTTTGTGATGCTAATTTTGTTGTACGTTGAATTATGGGGGCGTGTTTATACCCTGTTGAACTTCTCGTCATAACATTCCTAACATCTGTTCTTTTCAAGATGCGCCCCGCCACTAATGCAACACAAAAGACCACCCACTTGTAACTTCCTAAATAATGCACCTATCGACTTCAAATTACTCTCAAATGAATGGTTAAAACCTTCTTTCGTTTGAGAGTAATTTGAAGTCGGTAGGTGCATTATTTCGAAAGTTACAAGTGGGTGAACTTATGTGTTGCATTAGTGGCGGGGCTTATCTGGAAAAGATCCATAACATCTATCATTTTGACGGCCTGGAGCATGGGCTATAGCTGGACAGCAAAAATCATTGATGCTGTTACGAAAAAGCTACACTGAAAGCGCACCGATTTTTATGCACCAATGTCTACTAAATTTAAAATTTCTATAAATAGCACAGCAAGACCTGGTTATTGGATTGCATGTTTTCATCCAAGCGACAGATAATATATCACAGTTTGATTAGATTAGATTTGATGACAAAACACGTTACAGTCTGGAGTTAACACTCGGCTCTTTGTGAAGTACAATTATCGATAAGAAATGTATATTATTTTATTCAAGAAGATGTGAAGGAATATTTAGAACTTAATCAAACATAATCGAAAGTAATAAAGGTGTACTGCTTGCTAATAAAAGAGTAAATGCGCAATATTTGCGATCGGTATGGTTCACAGTATACAGTCAGTACGGTTCACAGTATACAGTCAGTACGGTTCACAGTATACAGTCAGTACGCTTTACAGTGTACAGTTAGTCAGGTTCACAGTATACAGTCAGTACAGTTCACAGTATACAGTCAGTACAGTTCACAGTATACAGTCAGTACAGTTCACAGTATACAGTCAGTACAGTTCACAGTATACAGTCAGTACAGTTCACAGTATACAGTCAGTACGGTTCACAGTATACAGTCAGTACAGTTCACAGTATACAGTCAGTACGGTTCACAGTATACAGTCAGTACGGTTCACAGTATACAGTCAGTACGGTTCACAGTATACAGTCAGTACGGTTCACAGTATACAGTTAGTACAGTTCACAGTATACAGTCAGTACAGTTCACAGTATACAGCCAGTACGGTTCACAGTATACAGTCAGTACAGTTCACAGTATACAGTCAGTACGGTTCACAGTATACAGCCAGTACAGTTCACAGTATACAGTCAGTACGGTTCACAGAATACGGTCACATATTGATGCAGTTTCAGGAACCATTTACTGTGCATGAAGATGCATTTATCCTTTGTTTTTACAAAGAGCTTTACACTTGAGTTGGAAATGTCGGTTTTTCGTGTCCGGGTTCAGAGATTTGAAAAGAAAGGAAACGCTTTATTTTTGCAGCGCTCGCTCCAGTGCGCTAAGAAGGGATTACCGAACGCGTTGTGAAGGAAGCAGTTCAGGATGAGTGGCCTAATTGTAAATATGTTCTATTTAGTTATGGTGTTTGTGAAATAATTAAATAAATCGCAGTTAACTACCGAATTTTCATTTTTAATGTATTTGGTTCTTTTTTTATCTGGCACCGAGATGCTTGGTTGCCTTTTAGCTGGCATCGAGAACCCAGATTCAGTCGTAGATGAAAATGTTGCATCGCTTCAAACTAATTTTCATCATGACTAATAATTTTATGAAGCCATCAAGAATTCAATGCTCGGAGAAATTAAGGATAGTGAAGGAATATGTGAAAACTACTTCATTGGTTGCATCCCTACGGACTCTGATGCTCACCCTCGATAACTGGGACGCCATTCGAAAAGTTGCTGGTTTCTTTAAAGATTGAAATGTTTCTTGGAGTATTTTTTCGGATACATCATTTACATACAAAAAATTTGACGTTCGTTGGCATATTTGTATTTTTTTTGCAAGTTTTTAAGGAAAATACAAATATTTTTGCTTGCAATTTTTTCTATTGCAAAATTGAGAGTTTCTGTGACGAGTACTAAACCGTCTGAGTTTGTGCTATGGTGGAATGAAAGACCAACGCCTTCTCACAACTTTGAAATTTCACCTCTGGTACTAAATCAGATCATGCAAATTGGAGATTCTGGGAGCAGCGGTAGGCAGGTTATATGTTGTGAACCTAGAAATTCTAACAGTTTGTTACAAAAAGGAAACTATGAACTAATATTTCATTTATAACGTCAGTCAAACATCTTCGTTGTTTTTGAAATTACATCAATGGCGTATAAGTAAAAATTCCCTAGTGACTGTTTTTTGAAATCGTTCATTCAAGACAAAAATATTAAACGGCAACCCAATAATATGGATAACACTCATGAATAAACGAAATTTGCTATTTGGATTCATAAAATTAGTTCGGAGTAGGGGGGGGATTAGTTCACAGAACTTTAAAATTATTATGCTCTTCGGTCAAAAATTCAGTTTTGAAACAGCGTCAACACTCGCCAAAATTTTCTATTCCTGTTTAAAGAGAAACTTGGATGGAAAAAACGCTTTATTATTATTGAATTAACACCATGCGATACATCATGATCCAAGAAGCTTAAAGCGTATTTTATGCGTTTGAAGATTATTTTAGCAGATTCAAGGAGAAATTATCCTTCTTTCAACTCGTTCTCAGAATTTTTTTTCTTGATCATGAAGTTCAGACTTGTTCTCAATAAATCCAGGTTTTTCAATTAACGATACGCAATTATAGTTCGAAATTAGAAATAGTTAGCACTAATACATGTTTATAAGTAGTGATACAGTGGGTTATGTTCTTCATTACATTACTGCAGTGTCAGCCTCAGTGGCATATATACTTCGTGTAACGCAGCAAACAATATTCCATTTTTTAAAAATGGTTTACTATCCAAAATATGGTTTTGCCTTATCAGTGTTAGTAAAAAATTTTGGAGTTAAATTAAAATTACCGTGCTAGAATACGCGACCGGTAACATCAAATTTCTATGATTTTTGAATAGGTATTATTGCGATTGTACCAGAAATTTTCACTGCAGATGTTTTTATAGAAAAGGTGCTTCTACTTTGTACACTTGGAACTTTCTAGCCCTCCACACACTGAAAAAACTTCTCAAGTTGAAGTAACTCACAAAGGATCATCATTATTAATATAATCATATTGAGCTTTAATACATGTTGTTATAATTGAATGATAGTAATCCTTATTAACATGAATGCATGTTGTCATAATGCAACGATAGCATGTTAATTGAGCATTATAAATGTTGATTCTGTAGGTGTGAGATGATCTTTACCCACCTAGAGCGAGTCACAGCTTGGAGCAGAATTTCACCAACTTAACACAGGCCCAAACAGGCGTCAATGCGCACCATCTTCACGGAGATCTCTGCGAAGTCGTTTACGCGATTCGTTGCGAGCACAGATCGTGCGGCTGTAAATTATAATTTACAACCGCCCTTTTATCGCTCATCAATGCTTTTTTTGGGCGCAAAATCGAAAGCTTTGAGCCTTAAACTCCGCCGTGACAATGCATCTGGGTTCCTTTAGGTGGCCAAGGCCTGGGATTTTTGAAAGGTGGCAGCAGGGCTCGTTTATACAAAGTCTGGGCCTTTGAAAGGGTGCAACTGGGGTGTGGGGGTGAGGGGGTGTGGGGGTGTGGGGGTGTGGGGTGTGGGCTGCGTGTAGGTGGGAACTTACCTGCGCCGTTTGGCCTGCGTGTCGCTCTCAAATGTGGCGCTTTAAAAAAAAAACGTCAATTTCCAACGAACTTGAGCATTTTGAACTGAGATTTCTGGCAGATCAAGGGAAAAAAATTTCAAATGTGGAGCTTGTTGAAATAAAACCTCCATTTTCAACAAAGTTGAGCATTTTGAACTGATTTTTTGGCACATCGAGGCAGGAAAATTTAAAATGGGGAGCTTGCTTAAACGAAATTTCATTTTCAACGTATTTGAGCATTTAGAAATGATATTTTTCCTTATTGAGAGAAGGAAAATTTTAAATGTAGCGCTTTGAAAAAACATGCCATTTTCGACGAACTTTAGCATTTTTAGCTGATATTTTTGGCACATCAAAGGAAGGAAAATTTCAATCGTTGTGTTTCTTTAAAAAAAAGAATTTTCAGCGAAATTGAGCGTTTTGAACTGTTATTTTTGGCAAGGAAAAGAACCCCGTCACCGCGAATATCAATAATTATAAATAAATATAAAAAATATATCATACGTCTCTTTGGTGTCTTTTTTACTGTTTTAGCTACATTTTTTCCAATGTTTTCCAGGAATTTCAAAGCCTCGCAAGCGATATAGTTTTATTTTCAAGAGAATGACTTAACGCATTGTTTGCGAAATTTCACGAAAAAAACAGATATGCTCCTTTTCTGGAGGACTGCATTGATTATGTTTCCATATTTTTTATATGAACATAATCAACAATAATGTTTGGTTGACGTTGTATGTGGAATATTAATTCATTCATAGTTTTTTTTTCGTAACGAACTGTGAGAATTTATAGGTCCACAACTTATGAATGGCCTACCATCGCTGTTACCTACCATCGCTGTTACCTACCATCGCTGTTACCTACCATCGCTGTTACCTACCATCGCTGTTACCTACCATCGCTGTTACCTACCATCGCTGTTACCTACCATCGCTGTTACCTACCATCGCTGTTCTCAGAATCTTTAACATTTGACTACGGCGGGCAAATCTAAAGTTCAATTTTCAACTAAAATTTGAAGTCAATTCTATTGCGCAACTTTGAAAATAGCAAACACGAACTGGATCGTGCCTTAATTCAGCTTTGATTAAGTTTTCATGAAAATTGAGTTTGTGACTACTGGTCGGTCAGCAGCGTTGTGAAAATTCCCTCCATGTACCACCGGTGGGTCACATGGCGATCAAAGCGTTAATTCCCTAATCTGATTTGGTGCCAGAGGAAAAATTTCAGTATGATTATTTTTCTTTTGCGAGGAGATATGCATAAGAAAATAGATTGGTCTTTGTGATCAGTGGAAATGATGGGCATCGACAGTTGGCTCACAGAAATGGAAGGTGAACGTTAATTAACGGTCACTAGTGGTATGTTGAAACTAAAGACCTTCCGTCTGCACAATTTTGTTAAGGATTGATGAAGAGTTGATAATTTTTTGATGATTAATGATTTGTTGATAGATGAGCCATGGACATATTCAGGTGACAAAAGAGAACGGGGAATCCAAATTCACTTGATGTGTGGCTGTGGATTCTGAAACCAAAGCCACACCACCGCCACACCACACTCGCTCGCCACACCACCGCCACATCAACATTTATTAACCTTAACAATCCTTTTAAATTCAAGTGTTCGTTGTGTTTAATCCATTTACATCAGATTGACTTTACATCCATGAAATCTTGGTACTAGAAACGACCAGTTTCACCACCACCTCAACACCATTACGACACCGCCACTCCGCCACACCCCCACACCGCCACGCCGCCACACCGCCGCCACACCGCCACACCGCCACACCGCCACACCGCCACA
>JACJUY010001944.1:97173-110833 GCA_014220935.1 Platorchestia sp. MABIK
CATAACGTCTATAAAAAATCGGTTTAAAACTTACAGGGCATTCATCTAACCATTTTTCCTCATTATGACACAAAAAAATGTTCGCAAATGTTGGAGACAGAGCAAGTCCCATTCCCAAACCTTCAAGTTGTTGATAAAATTTCCCATCAAGAATAAAAAATGAACTAAGTACGGCTAGCTATAAAATTTCCCGCGTCAAAAAAAAGCGCGTCAACTTGACGCATTCGCTCGTACATGCATTACACTATAGACTCGTTCTCGTCTGAATACTTTAAACTTGACGGTTTTTTTGAGTTGCCTGAAGTGTCATGTATTTAAGCCCAGTTATCGTCAACTTAACATTATTTGCACACTTCAAGCACATGATTGAATAATGTTACAGAAGTATTTCTGTGCCTCATAGACAAATGTATAAATCAACTAACGTTTTTAATTTTTTGCTCAAAGTGTATACTTTAGCGTGAAAAACGGGAAAATCTTTCACACAATTTTCAAGCCATACAAACTGAGTTGGTAAAAATTATTCATAAACAGAGTGTCTCAACAAAATGAACTCACCATTAAACTGTAGCTAAAATGTTGCTTTTTTGAATTGCAGGTGTACTTAATTCATCACAGCATGTCAGGAAATGAACTTAGCTTGGAAGAGCGGGAGTTTGTCCTGAAATTTTATTGGAAGACCGAAAACGCAATTGATGTACAAAGACGATCCAGAACTGAATTCACAAAACCACCACCAACGCGCCGGACCAGTGCTCGCATCAGAGCCAAACTTGCAGCAGATGGAACCTCACCGTCCATGGACTTCTTTTTGTTTGAATATCTCTTCGTCAAAAATCATAGCACCAAACCAAGAACAAATTAATGCACTGAAACTGGAAATTGGAAAACAATGTCGCGAAATTCCTAACGACCTGCTTCGTGACGTTTGTGAATCTCTTGGTGCGCGTTATCAGACAAATATGATCATCAATTTGAACTTTACAAACATGATTCTTTAATTGAATATTTCTTCTGTATTTGAAGCCATTTCATTTAGCTCTATGTTCATAAATTATGTTTTTCTCGGTATTCAAACTGTGAGTACATATTTTTGAGACAACCTGTATAATCTGAGCACATCAAGACTCTCATGAGGAATTAAATGTACGTTTCAGAAGGTTCTATTAAAATTCGGAGCATTACTACGGGAGTTCGGCGCAGGAGTAACAGCGCTGCGATAGGATGTTGTGTTCTCTGTTTCTTGTGCTCTGACTGCTTGTGCCGCTGCAGCAATTCTGCCAGGTAACTCCACTGATCAGCACATTAACTGCAGCGGGCGACTGCGCAGTGCTCAACATGCTAAATATTTTGTGTGATAACTTGAAACTTTTCCTGCTTTGTTTCACCGATTTGAAACCTTCAACACCTCATTACTTTTTTGAAGCGATTCGAAACGTTTTTCAGAGACCCAATCTGTCCTTTAAGAATTGTGTTTATCAGCATTACTGAGCTAAATAATGTGAACCTGGATTGTTGCTGAGATGTTG
Organism: Platorchestia sp. MABIK; assembly: GCA_014220935.1. NCBI lineage: Eukaryota > Metazoa > Arthropoda > Malacostraca > Amphipoda > Talitridae > Platorchestia > Platorchestia sp. MABIK. The sequence goes on from JACJUY010001944.1 coordinate 98,703, forward strand.
TGAACCCTTGATATTTATTATCACAGCCGTCTTTTATTGTGCGAGTAAAATATTTTACATAATAATATTACCTTTATTATAAATATTACCTTTGCTGTATAATGTTGCCTCTATTATAAATATTACGTTTACTGTATAATATTGCCTTTACCTTCTAACCTAATAATACCCGTTGTGTGTTTATTTATATATTTATTTATATCTCTGTTTGGTGTCCGCTTCTTAAGAAACATAGGATGTCCGAGTTTGCGGGATCATGGATCCCGAATTCCTCAGTGTATTGAAAGATGGCCTTACATGCATTGATATGTTTGACATATTATCAGGATAGGTTCGGTTAGGACGTGACAGGACTTGTACAACTGTGCACAAGTGCAAGAATATTTGTTACCACGGGTACTGTTAGGATGGATATATTTTTTTGTCATCCACATCTAAAAAATGTCTTCACGAAAGTCATGGAATCACGTCATTTTTGGCGGGCCGTGCACACTAGTTATATAATATTCCACATCAACATTATTTTTGAGACTCCTTAGCTTAAATAATTTAATATCTATTAGTGTGGCTTTATAATTAACTTGTTAACCACTGATTACTGAAGTGATGCACGGAGGGAGAACAGCGAATGGGAGCGCATCACGATGCCTGCATCTGTTCTTTGCATCAAAATACTTCGCTTGAATCAGTTGCATGGCACCTGATGCAGCATCCACCGAGCAAGTGATGCAGGCTGAGCATCAGGTGATGCAGACCCGTGGCTGAGCATCAGGTGATGCAGGCCGGAGCTGAGCATCAGGTGATGCAGGCCGGAGCTGAGCATCAGGCGATGCAGATTGGAGCTGAGCGTCAGGTGATGCAGACCGGTGGCTGAGCATCAGGTGATGCAGACCGGTGGCTGAGCATCAGGTGATGCAGACCGGTGGCTGAGCATCAGGTGATGCAGACCGGTGGCTGAGCATCAGGTGATGCAGACCGGTGGCTGAGCATCAGGTGATGCAGAGGTCACACGCCATGTGGGCAACATCAACAGGTGTGCCACATGCCGTGTTGCAGGGTGTCTGTATAGGCAGGCACTGCCTGTGTGTCTGCAGGTGTCTGTATGGGCAGGCACCACCTGTGTGTCTGCAGGTGTCTGTATAGGCAGGCACTGCCTGTGTGTCTGCAGGTGTCTGTATAGGCAGGCACCACCTGTGTGTCTGCAGGTGTCTGTATAGGCAGGCACTGCCTGTGTGTCTGCAGGTGTCTTTATAGGCAGGCACTGCCTGTGTGTCTGCAGGTGTCTGTATAGGCAGGCACTGCCTGTGTGTCTGCAGGTGTCTGTATAGGCAGGCACCACCTGTGTGTCTGCAGGTGTCTGTATAGGCAGGCACTGCCTGTGTGTCGGCAGGTGTCTGTATAGGCAGGCACTGCCTGTGTGTCTGCAGGGTGTCTGTATAGGCAGACACTGCCTGTATGTGAACATTATTCTGTCTCGTTGAGCCCGCTAATATATCTCCAAAAATGTCTGTAAAGATTTCCTTTTGTGAAATTTCTGTGTGGAAATTAGCCTGTTTTCTTCTTCTATCTCTAGGCAACGAGTGGGAAAAAGTTGAGCTTAAGAAGAACTTTTCTCCGTCAAAATTTTCTGGCTTGCGATCATCCTGAAAAATTTCCTTGTGAATTCTCCGTTTGTTCGAATAGTTTCATCCATGTACTAATTCTGCTCAGCATCATTTTACCTGCAATTCTCCTACGTACAATACTTGTTGACTTAATTTTTACTGTGGATCGCTCATTGGTTTAGAACTTCGTTGACTGAGCGGAAAGAAACAGAAGACGCCAGCAGAAATCTCCTGCATATCAAAAGAAAGCGCGGGAAAAATGCAAGCAGGAATATTTCCCACTGGCCGCCGAGAAAACCTGTTCAAGAACTACAAAAAACCCGAGTATCTGATCAAACAAGTAGCGTCATATGGGAGGAATAAATCCTGTGATTGAACAGTTATAATAGAGGGGAGGGAGCGACCTGGAGTCAGATGATTGAGAGTCTACGGACGGCTTTATTATGAGGACATTAAGCTCTCATTAGGCGGGTAATGTGGTGTGCAGTGAACACCCTGCATCCCTACGCTCAACCTGCCAACAAGTTTAATTGCTTCTCTTAGCGATGAGATGCATAACTGCGCCCTGGCGGTCAGGCGCTAACGGGACTCTGGTTTGTCTTGAACGCGACCGCTGCAATTCGCCGCTTCTGCGAGTACACTAAGATTTCGACGCACTTCAGTGTGTCAAACGACACCCACTTTTGACACACTTCAGTGTGTCAAACGATGTTTCGGTGAAATCTTGGCACATTTGGGTGCTTCATCTATGACCACGTGTTGAGGATATCAAGAAAGTTAAAATAAAATTCACGTTTCATCTGGAGATAAATTTTCTATGAAAAATGGGCTGAATTTTGTGAAAGGACCATAATTCTCTACTGAAATCTTGAGATACTAGCTATTTATATCTTTGAATTCTTAGACATTGCTAGTCATTCAGCGTATATCTATTCTTTGTCATTCCGTTGCATGCTGGCGTATGAAAATTAAATATTCAAGTGAAATAGCGAACTTACGCTAAGTGTGTCATGGTTGACACACGTTTGTGCGTCGTATCTGCTCATGACACTCAAAAGCGTGTCACAAGACTTGGGTGTATGTTCATGACACACTTTTGTGTGTCGGTTTTGTGTCAACATTTTTATCAGTACATAACAACGAGTGCATCGCTATTTACTGGATTGAGTTTGGTTGTAAGAGCAAACAAATGCTTTTATTCCACACATCTTCTCGAAGCACGCATGGAAGTGATTTTCTTCGTGTTATCCCATGAAACCTTTATTATTTTGTCAAGGAAACAACTGTTTCTTCACAGTTGTGCATTCATGAGAAGCTCTTCTCATGCCCATTTGGTATAAAATATTTCGCATTGCAACGCCTTACTGTAGCACTGCTGGCTGTCTCGATAACTTTTGCTCCAAATAATGAATTGGAAGAACATTAGAATATTAAACAACGTCTTACATTTTGATCAGGTCGGGAATGAGAAATGTTTTCTCCTAACCTTTCATTTTCCTTAATTATGTGTTTTTGACAGTTACTCCTACTGCGTCCATTGACTCAAAAGTACCAAATGAACATAACAGGCATTTGCTCAACATTACACAATCGCTGCTCGTGATTTTAGGCGCATGGAATAAAGGATGTTTTTTACACCGAGGTGAAACTTTCCAACGCGTGGCATTTTCGTTTTGCTGCTACAATGAAGCACAATGCAGTTAAAGTGCTGTTCGCTTCAGTGATGGGAAAGTGATTTTAAAAATTCGTGGGTAGTCATTAACACTTTGACTGCGACGTGCGCCACCGGTGGCCACGGAGGGGATTTTGATGGTGCTGCTGTTATCAAAACTTTATCAAAACTAAGTGAAGGCGAGATCCGTTTAATGTTTGCTATTTCCAACATTGCTGTCTACAACTGACTTTAAATTTGAGATGAATATTAAGCTTCAGTTTTACCTGCTGCAGTCAAAGTGTTAAGCGGTATAATCACACAAAATGTGCCAATAATAAGAAGGGTGAATATTTTCCTCGACTACTGGCAGTGTTCGGTAAAATGCGCATGTCTGTGTGGAAAATAAAATCTGTGCACTGGTTTCCGTTGTTTAAATTCTCAGTTTTAAGTCCCTAAGACCAGCGGCAGCAGACATTTCAATGCCTAAAAATTTGGGTAATCTTGAATGGACTTTGCAGACATTATTGAAGTGACTGATAGTAGCTTAAAAAAAGCGAATTCAAACTTCGATCCCTTGTTTAAAAATAGATTACTCCCACTTAACAATACGAAAAATTCACGTAACTAAACGCTTTTGAGTTTTTACAAGAATTGTTCTTCTCCACTGCGCTCTAGCAATGATAGTTACCAAACAGCCCAACTCACAGAGTGCGACTTGTGATCAGAGTTTGATTGTGAAATCATGATATTAAATTTCGATTGTTAAATTATATTACCATGAAATCATGGTTGTTAAATCATGTTGCTATGAAATCATGATTGTTAAATCATGTCCATGAAATCATGAAATCATGATTGTTTAATCATGTTACTATGAAATCATGATTGGTAAATCATGTTACCATGCAATTATGATTGTTAAATCATGTTGCTATGAAATCATGATTGTCAAATCATGTCCATGAAATCATGAAATCATGAGTGTTAAATCACGTTGCTATGAAATCATGATTGTCAAATCATGTCCATGAAATCATGAAATCATGATTGTTAAATCGTTCTACTATGAAATCAAAGGGAACGAGATTTGAGACCGAAGGTTTTAAGCTCACCAAAAACAAATTATCTTTCTGCCGGAAAAAAATACATTTTACACAAGAGTTATTGATGCTAATGTGCAGCGGAGATAAATACAGTAAAATGATGTATCATTTTGAATAAATTTAAGAACATGATAAATAGATTGATATCAATCATTTCATCAAATATTAAATGATAATGAAAAATGACCTATCAAAAATTTGTTCCTCTCGTTTTCTTCTTAATACTTTTATGATTATTAATTAAGGTTCTATTCTACAGTTCCTAGAGAAAGGAAAAAATGCGGCAAGAAGAATTCTTTTGAGACTTTATTTCAGCAACAGTAAATTCTTCATATTCACTTTTTCGCAAAAATGTCGTTGCTGACTTTAGTTTCAATTGTGAATGATCGCCGTCAAAGGCTTAATACTCCGACTTTTTGACTCCAACGCCAGTTTTTCCAATGTTAAAGGTCTGAAATTTCAAACTAATTATTTATATTATCGATAACCCGCAAGCCACGTCAGGGAAAGATTCACATTTTCGTCTTAAGAAGCCGTCAATAAACGACCATTTTGCCACACGCACGCCTTACCTCCAGCTAAATATCAGCCCAGTTTTACCGTAGTTTCGAGACAGTGTCCACAGAGAGACACGTCCCAAACTTGCTTGGTTTGGCTGCCCGTTTTCTTACGTCACGGCAGTAATTCCGACACTGAACTCCACTGAGCGGCACTGAACTGCATACGGTGACAAATATTCGCCACCTCTGGCATTAGGTAGATTGAACTGCAACAGCAAGCGTGTGAATTCCACGGCATATTACTGGTCCCAATTAATTTGTTGCAATTTGAAATATTAACTCATTCTGAATCTGTACGTTTTGTAAACTACACACTCTGCGCTTAACTGTAGAAGTACATACTAAGTTAACACGTCAGCCGCCAAGTGAGCCGCCGGTGTACAGGGAGAGGATTTTCATAATTCTGCTGACCGACCAGTAGTCACAAACTCAGTTTTCATAAATACTTAATCAAAGCTAAATGTAGGCAAGACCCAGTTAATATTTGCTATTTTAAAAATTTACTACTACAATGGGTCCCAAATTAGAGTTGAATATTGGACTGTAGTTCAGCCCATCGCAGTTAACGTGTTGAAGTTTGACTGGGTAACAGCACTGAAACTCTACTATGTATCAATAATCATATTTTTGTGCCAGCCAATCAGGATTGGACAACTGCAAGCGACCACTTCTAATTGGCTGATCAAAAACAACGAGCATAGATAAATTTTTAGGCAATATCTGACGTAGATCCAATATTCTAAACATGATGAAGGGACGTCATGTCTCTAGTCGTGAAAATGGAGGTCATATTCCTATTTTACGATTGTTTCACAATCGCTTGTACGACATTGACGTCTCCGTCGTACACGTCATACTACTCTTCTCACAAGTATGAGTCATTTATCTGTCATTTTCATCCCTGTTTCCTCTCCTCCCCTCCATCTTCCCTCTCCTCCCTCCATCTTCCTTCTCCTCCCTCCATCTTCCCTCTCCTCCCTCCATCTTCCCTCTCCTCCCTCCATCTTCCCTCTCGACCCCTCCTTGCTCCCTCTCCTCCCTCCATCTTCCCTCTTTTCCTTTCAATTTTCCTCCTTTTCCTGTTCCCTCCGCCCCACCAGCAGGTGCAGGCCACTGACCTTCGCTACAGTACCGAAATTTTGCGTCACGTCCGCGCGGAAGTCTGGCCGAATTTTTTCTTCGACGCCTCGGCCTCAGTTGCAGCTAACGCGCTGGCACGGCACTCCAGTGAAGTGAACAAAATAAACGTTCCTATTTCAGTTAATTTGTTTGTGTGTACCTGAGTTATCGCATGGAGAGATGATTCTTTTACGTCACGAGTTTAGGTTAGTTGTGTCGGCTGTGACTTAAGGTGTCGGTTTCTCCACAGCCAGGGGCCCCCAACCTCTTTTTTTGGCCCGCACCCCTGAAGAAATTTCATTCGAACCTCTCACCCATGAAATAAAAATGCCAACATATAGCCAATATCCCATTATTTACCTGGATTTTTCTCGCATCCCCTGGAATATCGTCTCGCACCCCTGGAATATCGTCTCGCACCCCTGGAATATCGTCTCGCACCCCTGGAATATCGTCTCGCACCTCTGGAATATCGTCTCGCACCCCTGGTTAGGAACCCCTAGCTGGCCTACACCAACTTTGTAGGCCTAACTTCAAAGTTGTAACTTACTTAAACTTCAAAGTCTTTAAGTTAGATTAATATGAGAGAGTCGATCGTCATGAAGACAAATGTTTTAAATTGATGCTGTTAAATACAGGCAAGAATGATGCCTTTGGGTTTGAATCTTGTTTGAAATTGTATATCCTACAATTTTTTGAAAGTGTTTCCTATCCATTCATTTTACCATACAACGAATACAACACATTCCTCTGGTGCAATATGATGTAAGTATTCGTATGTAATACACTTTAAATGTTTTAAAAAGACTTTAGTTTCAGATTCATAGTTCTAACCCTAGAGTTTCATTATTCAGTAATAATGGTAATAATAATATTTAAGAATTGTAGTAATAATCTTAGTGTTTCATTAAGCAACCAAGAAATCTACGCAGTTAACATGGGTGAGTAATCACAACAGCATGCACAGATTAAATGATGATCATTATCAGAATTTTTTGTTAATGAGAATGAGCTTCAGATTCGCTCAATATGCAATAAATGATTATTCTATACCTATTACAAAACCTTTTTTAGGGTATTATGGGTATTTCATGGGCATTATGAGTATTTTTGGGTATTGTGGGCATTTTATTTGTGCGACTTAAGGTTTACTATACTGTTAGAATTTGGTTTTACATTTACTACATGAATGTTTAGCAAGACCTGTTACAAGACCTTTTTACTTGAACAATATAAAATAAGATCTACTTTGGTAAAAAACTATCATTAAGCATTTACACGCAAGTTTGGCTACGAAGATCCTTTTATTCCTGCAACAAGACCTTTGTATGTGAGTTACAAGACTTTTTGTGTGCATTAAATCGTAAAAATTGATTTTTTCATGAAGAACCTATCTTTAAACATGCTACATTCATGTTTGCTACATAAGTTCAATCGGAAGAACATCACAATGTTAGGTCTCTTAATGGTGACTATCACACCCACGTTAAATCATCTCAACATGCGATGCACACATTTACATAACATTTTCACAACAAATACACATTTACATATCATTTACACAACAGATACACATTCACGTATCATTTACATAATAAATACACATTCACGTATCATTTATGTAACAAATACACATTCACGTATCATTTATATAAGAAATACACATTTACATAACAAAGATCGAATTGAAAATAAGCGTACGCAGTATGTGTTGATTTTTTATCATTTCAAAAGACCATCGTTCCAAAAATAAGTCTGTTAAAGATGAAGGAAAATAATGCTTGAATAAAACCTGTTGAATGGTAAAAAAATTGCAATTATGTTGTTGTTTTCTGTTATTCTTTTTGAATTACACGTGAAAGTCACGGGGATGGCCGTGTTTTCACTATGGATTCTGTGATTCTGAACGTCTTCTGTGATTCAAAATGTCTTTTGTGATTCTAAATGTCTTCTGTGATTCTGAACGTCTTCTGTGATTCTGAACGTCTTCTGGGATTCTGAACGTCTTCTGGGATTCTGAACGTCTTCTGGGATTCTAAATGTCTTCTGTGATTCTGAACGTCTTCTGTGATTCTGAACGTCTTCTGGGATTCTAAATGTCTTCTGTGATTCTGAACGTCTTCTGGGATTCTAAATGTCTTCTGTGATTCTAGATGTCTTCTGTGATTCTAAACGTCTTCTGTGATTCTAAATGTCTTCTGTGATTCTAAATGTCTTCTGTGATTCTACATGTCTTCTGTGATTCTAAACGTCTTCTGTGATTCTAAGCGTCTTCTGTGATCCTGAATGACTTTGGCAATTATTGACAGCGCAAGTCAAGTGGCGCTGTGCAGGAAGGAGAGCTGAACGAAGCCCGCCGAGCTATCCGACAAAAACGCATATTAGCTTCTGGTGACTTCAATGCGCTGGAAGGAATGATCTTCCCTCAACGTGAAGAAATCTATCAAGTCAGTTAATCAAATCCGGTCCTCTGTTTTTCTTTAAATTTATAAAATACGATTAAATTGCCGTTTTGAATGAAAGTAACACAATGGGAACGTCTCAGGCGAGTTGAAACTAGAGAGACGCAGAGCGAACTAGTGTGTTTTTGACTCGCACCTACGTAGGTGATGAATACGGGTAAATGTAAAATGTAAGAGAGTGTATAGGTGAATAGAAGGGTAGGTGAATGGAAGTGTAAGTGAATGTTAGCGCATGTAAGTGGGAAATGTAAGTAAGTTCAAGTAATGTGAGTGTCTGCAGGCATATAAGCACATAAAAGAATCAAATCACACTGCCATCTCACCCCCACCTAGCCCCTTCCTCCCCCCCCTCCCTTCCCCAGATGTGGGGTCCCCACAATGGTGGCCGCAACGCAGCTGTCGCTTCTGTGCACTTGCTGCGCTGCCGCCCTGGTCCTGGTGGTTCTCTGCCGCCGGTTCATGGGTGGTGCTTGTCCCTACTGACTGTGAAGAATGGTTCTCTACCACCAGTTCATATCCGGGTTCATGTCCTTACTGTCTCATGAAAAATGGCTCTCGTCCGCCGGTTCATATTCTGGTTCATGTCCTTACTGAGTGTAAAGAATGGATCTCTGCCGCCGGTTCATGGGCTGTTTCTTGTCCCTACTGAGTGTAAAGAATGGTTCTCGTCCGCCGGTTCATATTCTGGTTCTTGTCCCTACTGAGTGTAAAGAATGTATCTCTGCCGCCGGTTCATGGGCTGTTTCTTGCCCCCGCTGACTGTCAATAATGGTTCCCTAACGCCGGTTTTCGTTCGATTTGTGTTGTCCATATCAGTCACCAAAAATGGTTCCGTACCGGTGGTTCACAAGCTGTGACATCAGGAAGAATGGTTCTTTACCGCCGATTTTCTGATTGGTTTGGGCCCACCATGATGCGATTCTCAACCGCCGGTTCGAAAACTTGTCCAAACTCTGAAGTGTTAGATGATCTTTTGTTTGTTTTCCAACCCAGCCATTGACTAAATCTTGTGTCTTTTGAAATTGTAGCTTGTAAACTTCGCATTTGCATCATAAAAGTTTTAGTTCCGCGCTATTTGCAAAGCAAAATCTAAGGCAAAATTCATCGTAAAGCTTTGAAGAATGGTTTAGAGTTTGCTCAGTGTCTGACTAATTTGTGAATTGCGACCGAGGCATTTATTGACTAAAATATGAAGGTGTAAAGTGCGTATAAGGGTGAAAACTGTCCGTATAAGGAAGTCATAAAGGTAAATAATATGAATATCAGGTACTCATAGAGGTAAATAATACGCGTATAAGGTTCACATATAGGTAAATACTGTACGTAGTGTACGTATATAGTGCACATAAAGGTGCATTCCATAGATATATAAGATACTCATACGGGTAATAATATACGTGTAAGGTACATTGTTTACATTGGATAACACCCGCGGTAAAAAACCCACAGAACGATCTTGAAAATTTGTGTATATCAAAAAAAGTCCATGGAAGTTTTTACAAATAAGCTCAATGAAGTTGTTTTTTTTGTGCTAGGATCGGAGGAAAAGTCTTGAAACTTTGGGTATTGTAAAACAGCACAAAATAATAAGCTCATTGCAGTTGTTTTTTTAGTTTTTGATGCTAGGATAGGAAGAAAAATTTTTTGTCATGGAAGTAAGAGAGATTGGAACAGTTTGGTGTGTAGTGAGGCGTAAATAAACGTGCAAAAGAAGTGTAGTGGAAGAAATATTGGAAGTGGGCGCGTTGTATTTTCAAAATTACCTAATTTGGAACAAAGATAATATGTACGTGAATAATAAAATATTCATTTTTTTAGGAATTCGCTGCTTTGAGATGTTAGAATGACGCACTAAACTATCCAGGAATATTTTTCTGCTAAAATAATCGCAAAGCAAAGTCGCAAAGTCGCAATGCAAAGCCGCGAAGTCGCAAAATAGTCGCGAAGCAAAGTCGCAAAGTCGCAAAATAGTCGCAAAGCAAAAAAATGTAGGTACAATACATGCCTACAATGTGGGAGTGAAACCTCGAATTTTATGCCGCTTGTGAATGTATTTCTGTCTTAGTTCGTGTGCGTGCGTTGGTGCGCATTGAGTTGCATGTACGGGCATGTGTAGCACATACACACACACACACAGCACGAAGGACTTGTGTATCACACACCTACTCATGGTTTTAGCGGGACGGATGTGTGTGTCGCACACATCCAACACACGCACTTACATAGCCCGTTCACACACAACACACACAGCAGCTGATGCACACACAAACACACGCAAATACAGTAGCACATGTACACAACAAACACACATACACCAGTACATACACTTACTCAACACATGCACACACACCAGTACACACAACAGCACACGCACACACAAAGCGTTCACACGTACACAGGCATATACAGGTGCTCACAGTACACGCAGACACACAGGGCACTAGCACACGTATATACAGGAGCACACGGCACACACATACACAGGAGCACACAACACACACACACACACACACACACACCTACCCACGCAACACAGGATCACACAGCACACACACAGGGCACCAGCAAGCAGGTCAGGCTCATCACACTCTACACAGCACACACAGCACACACTCACCTACACACGCTACACAGCACATACAGCACATACACACTCACACACGCTACACAGGATCACACAATACACACACGCACACACACACACACCAACACACGCTACACAGGATCACACACACAGGATCACACACACAGGATCACACACACACCTACACACGCTACACAGGATCACACACACACCTACACACGTTACACAGCACACACAGCACACAGGGCACCAGCAAGCAGGTCACCACAACAGGTGCGGCAGATGTGTGCTGGACAACGGTACTCAGCGGCAGCAGTTCGCACCGCTGCGCTTGAGAAGCAGGACAGTCTCTATCTCAGGTACATGTCTGATTATATATACCTAAACCGGTGCTCTAATCAACCGGTCTGTATTTCATCGTCATGTAATTGATCGGTCTGTAATTAATCGTTCTGTAATTAATCGTACCGCTGCATTTAAGAAGCAGGACAGTCTGTCTCTCTAGTGTATGTCTGATTATATAAACCTAAAGCGGTGCTGTGATTAATCGGTCTGGAGTTGATGGGTCTGTAATTAATCGTACTGCTGCACTAGCGATGCAGGACAATCTGCATCCTCGTTCTATGTCTCAATATCTTTACCTGATGCGGTAGTCTGTCTCCGTTAGTCGGTTTCCTCCCAAGGTTTGGATAGTATAGTGTCATATGCATTGCTCGGTTGCTCTATTTGGTTTGCCTATGGCAATCTTCCTGTCTGTAGAGGGTGTCCCAGAAGTTGCACACCATGCCTTAATTTGTATTTTTTTTTATGTTTCAGATTAGATCTGATATGGTTGAGAAACTAACAGTATAAGAGAGTTCAGTTGGTTTTCATGATTGGGAGAGATGGGGCAACGCACCGATCTGTAGCTCATGAATTATTTACTCACTAGCGTGCACGACCCGTCCAAAACGACGGGATTCAATATTTTCTGTAGACAAATCTTGCAGATGTGGATACCAAACAAATATATCCATCCCAATAGTACCCGCCATTAAAATATTCT
>JACJUY010001945.1:16397-33580 GCA_014220935.1 Platorchestia sp. MABIK
ACTTCAACTAGGTTTGGACGAAACTTCAACTAGGTTTGGACGAAACTTCAACGAGTCGTTGAGTAACCATGAGTCAACAAATAGATGCTAGAAAGCAATTGAAAATGACTACATTTAATATAATGGGTGAAATCGCCCTGTAAAATGCTAGATTTTGCATTTTAATGCTATTTTTCCTGCTAGGTGATAGATTCGTACTTTAATAATAAGTTGGCAACACTTCAGTCCAGTGTCATAGTTTGATTCGTTTCCCTCACAAAGTTTTTCGGTTGCGTTATCTTTCCGCTCTATTGTCGTGTGATACCGTAATTAGCATGTATGAACAAATAAGTATTCGCCGTTTAGCAATCTTTATTTGCCAACTGAGGTTATTATCCGACTATATTTAATTACAAATGATATTTTTCCCCATTTACAGGCGTAAAATAGTGGTATAATGTAGCATTTAGTCTCTGAAATAGCAGCGTGAACGCAAGCAGTTTGTGTATGTACTAACACACAATGTGCAGAAGCAAACACGGCTCTTTTCGGTTTAAGGGCCCATCGAATTTTTATGTGTTTTTTTTCGCCAAAGTATGTATTTTGGTGTGAAAAACACGAAAATGATAATCATTTTGTGAAGAAATTATTTGTTAAGCTCATTTCCATTAATATTTTATGAAAAAACTGGCGTTTCTCGGTACGTTTTTTCCACGCAAACTCACACAGACAGGAATCTTTCATTTGTCGGTGAGTGCCTCCCTGACTTTTTTTTCCATTTTTAGACCATGCCATACACTCTCAATCATTTGAGTGTGTGCACCTGTTGCAGGGTCAACGAAGTTTTCACTATGATTAACAGTGAGGTGTTTGAAATTATACCCTTGGTTAGGTTAGGAACACTTAATGATTAATTTGTCCATAAAATGATTTTCATTTTCGTGTTTTTCACACCAAAATACATTCTTTAGCGAAAAGAAAACATTAAAATTCGATAGGCCCCGAAACCGAAAAGATCCGCAAACACGCAACCAACTATAAGATTGTTCTTGAATTTTTCAAACGTCTTAAAATAGAAGAAAAATGCAAGATTCGTAATGTACGGCGATTTACATGCTAAATTAAAATAAAATTATATTAGTCTCGCAATATTTTACGATTTACTAGCTAAATTAAAATAGAATTTTCGGCTACTTCTTTATTAAATTTACAAAAACTTTAAAATGCACCTTCAAATTTATTTTATTGGTATGGTTTTTGTTAGCCTGTCATATACTTTGAGAAATGGAAATTGGGTCAAACTATGTAGGTTTTAGTTGTAAAAGTATAATTATTTTATGTCGCTACTGTGTTTAACTATTCATGGAATATAGCTCTCGCTTACTGACCGTACGTGACTCATCGGGAATTCAAAGTTAAAAATTCAGTTAGCGGGCCTGATTAAACGCTGTAATTCAACAGTTACCTAACTAATTTACTAGGTATGAATAGGCTCTTTATTTGATTATACCATCACTTTCATGATTTATGACTTTCATTTTTATGGTAAAATACGTATTATGGGAAAGTATCGGCAAAGTGTCGGCCGGATTTTGCCGATACCGATACCAGTAAAATGACCGATACTTGCCGATACCGATACATCGGTACATCACTAGTTACGAGGTTCCTACAGTCCTTCCGCGTCGATTGAGACCGCAATCGCGTTTCTACGTAAAAAATTGTAGAGTGGGAAAAGGTTTGTGCTAGGATATATATTTTTTCTTATGTTCGCACAATAACTTTTTTTCTATTGCGAAAATCAACAATTTTTATAGAACAAAATGTGTTCAGAATTCAATTTTACATATCTGTATTCAATTTCGTTCCTCTAGATGCAATAGAAACGTGAACCGTGAAATTTGAAAAATTCGGTAAATTAGTTAAGTACAGGGTAGTAGCTCCCCTTAACAATTGATTTTTTTTGGTAAAAATGATAAGTCATTATCTTTCAACTTTAACACGTAAAGAACTAGAAAATTTTGCAAAGTTGAAAAGTTGGGAAAGAAATTTTCACCATGTTGTTAGCTAAAGAATTCATGCTTGTGCTAGTAATTGGTTCGTTTTTGTCATCCACGTAGTTATAGATTGCTAGGATTAACATTGTATTAAAAAGGTGATGCTATGTCTAACATAGTATCATAAAGGTGTTGCTACGTCTAGGTGGCATGGCTGTATATTGTCGTAAATTGCACCAAGGCCGACTGTTGATCGGCAACTTCAACGCTACGGTGCATAACCAAATTTAACATTGAATGCTTCTTCACGGTCAATAAAGTGCCTGGTCACAATAAAATGCTTGCAAATGATGCAATTGTATTATTGTTGGTCTAGTCCCGAGGTGTTTTAACGTAACGCTATACAGCAGAGTATATTAGCTTGACTGACTTTTTGGCTACTCTTGCCGACCCATGTATTACGGTTTGAGTGAGGAACAGGTTGGGTAAGGCCACTTTTATTTGATTTAGTTTCAAGGCTTTTATTATATAAAGCAATAAAACCGTCGTTCAGTGCTACTGACCTTACCAGTCCAGGTGCAGTGTATGTGGTTGATGCCTCGAGTGACCTCAACATCGTTTTACTGTGGAAGACCCTTTACTGTGAGACTAGTCTTCCTATTAGATCAATCGATACTTGCGCATTTGAAATGTCTGTTGTCAGTGCGAAGGCCAAGCTAAAGGGATGATCATTTAATTCTGCAGTAATTTGTGACTTTTATCATTGATCATCTTCAGCCCTGCAGTAGAGACAAAATTTTCCCCTATTCACCTATTTGTTTAAAACTGCACGATCATTGTTAGGGCATAGCATTTCCAGAATTTTCGACCTGTCATTTAGTGCGCGAGAATTTTTTATTTCAATGTGTTTTAGTTGTTCAATGTCTGTAGTACGGAAAACTTAATGAAAATACGTCTTGGATGACGCCTTTGATACGATGAGGCGTATTTGAAAATACGCCTTCTCGAAGATCTGTACGCGAACAAACGAAAGCGAAGATGTTTTAGTGTCCGCTGATTTCTGAACTCCTACACCTAACCTACATGTCTAACTATGACCATATCACCACCTCAATTCCGTGCTACACACAGACTTGGCACTTCTGGCTAGCGTAGCTGCAGCAGTGACCACATGTCAAGCTTCCCTGCTATTCTGGAGGCTACTTTGCATGGCACCTCACAGTTGAAGAGAAAAGCGTTTATCAAAGCAATTTTGATGGAAATTAAATCTGTGCGGAAAGATTTCAGATTTCCTTCTGTTTTATTGTCTTTTTTGAGGTATTCGTTTGTAAATATATTTTGCTGCTCTCGACTTGGAACTTTTGCTATTTATACTTAGTTTTTTCAGATAGGTTTGTACATATTTCATCCGTTTCTAGAATAACAAAGAATTACAATGGAGCAATGTATAACAGGTTAAAATTTTTCCTTTTCAAGAATTACAATAGAGCAAGGTTTGGTTTAATGCTCGTTATTAGTGACTTGGAGCTCAAATGAAAAATTTCTGGTCACTCCTGAGAAGAGATTCATCTTCTTTGATGGTAATAATTGAATCAGTGTTCGAATTATTTGAAGTTAAAAGCATTCATTACTATTGTATATCATGTTAGTGTGGCTCTTATATTTCTAGGGAAGCTGCAAAGTCTTGAGCTCTAGGTTAGGCAAGTCTTCCTTTCATTAAAGTAAAATAGCTTTCTTGTTTGTTACAGACCGTCTAATTTTGATTTACAGCTTTCCTTGTTTTACAGCTGCCATTATTTTTTCTTCACTTTTTATCATATTTCATAAACACCACTATCTTGTTACTTCAGTGACACACCATGTACCTACCTAGTTTCTCCCATTTCCCTAATTCCATACCTAATCTTGCCTTCCTCCTTCGTCTCTTCGGAACACCTTTTTTTGTGGTTAAGAAGGGTCAAACAAACTCATCCATTCGAATGTGGCGCTTTAAACTATGTTAATTTCTTCTTTTTCACACTATTTTGTTAATGTCCAATAATTTTTTTCGGTCAAAAAATATTTTTGTGTTGTGCAGCCGTTTTGGCCGACTGGCAGTGGCTGCGCGCGCGGCTTCCTGAGCGCATTTGACGCGGCGTGGATGATGAAGTCCTGGGCGACCGTCGGGCCTTCCGGCAACCCCCTCGAAGTGCTCGCGGAGCGGGAGAGCATCTACAGGCTCCTCGCTCAGACCACGCCTAGGAACCTTAGTAAAGGTGACTTGTCAGCTCTTGGGTCAAGGTTTACTGGGTGCTGGTCAAGCTTTGGTGCGTGTTTGGGGAATTTTCAGTTGGGGCTTGTGAAAGTTTTAGTGTGTGCTTGGTGAAGCTGTGGTGTGTGTGCTTGGTGAAGCTGTGGTGTGTGTGCTTAGTGAAGCTGTAGTGTGTGCTTGGTGAAGCTGTAGTGTGTGCTTGGTGAAGCTGTAGTGTGTGCTTGGTGAAGCTGTGGTGTGTGCTTGGTGAAGCTGTGGTGTGTGCTTGGTGAAGCTGTAGTGTGTGCTTCGTGAAGCTGTAGTGTGTGCTTGGTGAAGCTGTAGTGTGTGCTTGGTGCAGTTAAAGTGTGTGCTCCAATGAATCAACAATCATAGGAGACAACACAGCAGCAATAATTACCTTGCGCTCCACGTTGTCCAGACCACACGACCTACGCCCTTGAGCCGTGGTCGCGCTACCCGACGATCAACACGCGCGCAGTGCTGCCCTTCCAGGTGCGGCAGCTCTACTCCACAGACGATCCCGACAGCGTAGCGGCGTTCCTGACAAGCGAGACCTCGGCGGCGGCGCCTCACCTCCATATCAGACATGACACCAAGGAGGAGGACCTGCCCAGGAAACGCAAGCGTAGAGGTGCGTGTGCTCCAGCTTTTGTGATATTTTGTTATGCTCGCTTGTACTCAGTTCAGCTCACGGGCCTTGTAGTCCATGAATTAGAGTATGCCAATATCCCGGATAATTATTTCTGGATGACTTCTGTAGATGACAAATTTTCGTCAGGAAAATAATTTCTGTTGTCACACTGGCTTGAAATTTTAAAGTACTACCTGAGTGCAAACTGTTTTTTACTCCGTGTCATCTGCGTTCTTTTCTTCTTAACCTATTCTTTGTATATCCTGACATCCCAGCGCGAGAGAAGAAAGCCGCGTTTTCATGCTCTGTTTTTGTGTTGCAATGTAATTATCTCCCTTACCTTGTGTCAGACTCGCTCGTGGATCCTGACGCCCTGCTGAACTGGTGCCAGCGGCAGGTGTCACATCTGCCAGAGCTGGCCATAGAAGACCTCACCACCGCTTTTCAGGTGGGCGCAACTCATCTGAATGTTGAATGTTTCTGCGCCATTGTGAGCTGCTCCATACTTTATAGTACAAACCCTCAAAATTGAAGGCATTGGCTTGGCGGTTGACTACTGATATGTTTACCTTAACTAGGAATAATTACATTGCAGATTTGTTGAACCTTGTTTGATTTAATAGTGGCTAAATTTAGTGGATTGGTATGGTTGCGAGGGCCGCGAAAAATCGCAATTGTAAAGAAACCTCTATTTAGTTTAACCTTCTGGCTCTTTTGGGGGGGCTGAAAAAATGCGAACTTCCTCAAAAGTGTTGAACTCGATACTACTGAAACCAGACGATATTATAGTTTTTAGTGATTCTGGGAATATGTCTTTCAATATCTTTAGACTATATTGAAGACAGTCAGTTCTTGCATAGAAAATTATATTGCTAGTTCAGGGCTTCCGGAGCTGAAATTTAAGGATGTGCAGCTCTATATTGAAATGATTTTCTGCTCTGACGCCCTTACGACCGAATTAGGAGTATCAGAAACCTTTATTGGGGTATTAGTATTGTGTCCGTAGATAGAGTCGCACATCACCCAAATAGGGTTACGTTTGCCCTTTAAATTAAATGAGGACATGCCATGTAGAGTTCTGTGAGACAAAGAGGGGTTTTTAGTGCTGAAATTGTTGTAGTGGCTGAAAGTAAATATCTCACGAATTAATTGCTGTAGTTTATGCTTATTTTATCAAATCATCCGGGGTTAGATAGGAAGATGGAAGATCTGTTGATTACTTTTCAAAGTCGAAAAATAGAGCACGAGAATTGAAACCAAGAGCAGTTGTTTTTGTAGGGCAAAAGGAATGTTGTGAAAGTAATAGAAAACGATTGAACTACAGGGTGAGGAAGAAGTCCCTCGATTCCCTTTCAATTTTGAATGAAATGAAAGCTGCTAAATTTGTTTTTACTTGAAAAAATTTTCATTCAATTAATTGCTAATGTCTTGTTTTCACGTTTCAGACAGAATTCGTAATTAAAACTTAGTGTAGTATTCTGAAAATGAGTCAACATCAAGCCTTTATTGATCTTCGTCGCGCGGGAGTATCAAAGTCAATAATCATTAAGCAGCTAAGGATAGCTAAATCTACCTTTTTAATATCCTGGTCAGATTTGAAGAAATAGGTATTGCTTAGAATCGTCCCAGGATCTGGCGTCCTGGTATAGCTCGTCGCTAATAAAGGCTTGAGACAAAATAACGCAAGAGAAACTGAATCTCGATTGAGAGTTTCACATGAAGACTACAGAGGGTAGTCAAGCGAAAGGAGGGCACATTTAAAAAATGAACTATTGTTTGATTTATGCTTTTGTAGTTGGAATTCAGAAAGCCAAATTTAGTTTCTTGGAAATGTTCCAGCTGTGGTAACTTAATTTTCATCTATGCTGTTTGTGCGCTGTATAACGTGGAAGTGTGAATTAAACTGGTTCTTTGTATGATGAGCTCAAATGGAGTTTTGAATGATACAAATTCTTATGAATTGCTTAGTTTTGTTGAGTACAAAAACAATAGTTTAATTTCGTATTTGAAAAATTATGTGACTTTGCAGGACGGGCTGGCGTTGTGTGGGATCCTCCATCGCTACAGGCCTGAGCTCATCCCCTTCGCTGAGCTGTCGCACCAGAGCCGTGACCTCAACAACCAGCTCGCCTTCGATGTCCTCCAGTCGGAGTTTGGCGTGCCTCCCGTGAGTCCAACTTGTTGGCAGTCGGTGTTCGTTGCTTAGTGTTAATTTAAGGTTTGCGGCTCCTCGGTTTATTGGTATGTTAAGGGTGTGGAGCTTCTCTGTGTGTGTCTGGGGTATGTCTCAGCATTTGCATTCTCCCTTTTATAAGTACTTTATTTTTTGAGACGAGGCCATTTTAGAAAAACTTCCAAAGTATTGTAGATGATGAGATAATTTTCAGTTTTTACAGATGTTTAATCATTCATTATTGGCAAAACTGGGCTCAAGGACCAAAACTATTTTCCCCTTTTCATTACTTTTAAGGGCCTCAAAGAAAAAGAAATTGCATTTAATGCATAAAATCAAAATTCAATTATATGCTCTCATTTCTTTTTTATTCCCTGGTTATAAGAGTCAATCCGATTAGAATTTTCGGTAGCAAAAGTTATGGTTTCATTGAGTTGGTGCCGTTGTATTTAGGTGTGTTGTGACTCATCTTGATAATACTGTATATTGCAGATGCGAGTTGAGCGCAAGTAAAATCTTGAGCATTCGGGTAAATAGCAAGCTACATTTGTAGCTATAAACCAAGTGTTATGTTTTTTTCCGTTTCATTATTGAAACAAAGCTCATACCAGAATTTTCGTTTTGAGCCATTTTTCATGAGTCAAGAAATGAAAGTAAAGCATCAGATTATGCAGTGCAGTTGACAAAAGGCTGTCAGTGATGTGGCTAATTTCTCCAGCACATTTGAGGTTATGCGTCTCGGTGTATGGAAAGCCTAACAGCTCATGCCTTGAAGGTTAACTCTCTAATCATTTGAAAGAACGAGTTGGAGAAGAAGATTGTGAAATAACTGTTGACTTTGAATCTTTATGGGGTTGATACCTTTGTACATTGGCGCTAATCTTTATAACCTAGATATTGCAGTGTTTGATACACCTAAGGTTCAATGTGGTAGTGTAATACTCCCGGGGGGATAAAACTGTCATATCTATGGGAATTAGCGTTCCCAGGAGGAAAATGTGAAGTCCCGAGCTCGAGGGTAGGTAGGTTTTCCGGTTATTGAAATAGAATCGAATTTTGTTTTGATGCTGAGCATCGTCCTTTTTTTTTCTTCCTCACTGCTGCCCTGTTTTTCCTTACCTCTGACTTTCTTGTTTCATAAATTTTTTACTTTACTCTGCTGTTTTTATGCGCATGGGATCTTGTGTGGGAACACACCTTATGCATTGATTACCCGTTTCCTGGATTCTACACTAAATGCTGCCTTCCTCTTTTTAAGACACCTTTGTTTTGGATGGAGAGACCTACATCAACTTACCTGATCAAATATGCGCAGGGAAGCTTTTGTGGGGATACACATTTTATATAAAATCCCCGTTCCTTAGACTCCTTACCAAATGGTGTATTTTCCTTCTTCTCTTCAAAACATCATTTAGAGAGGCTAATCCAGTAACGGCCAAATTGGTTTGCTTTAGAATGAAATATTATGGTAATTTCCCTTGAATCATTCATGAAACTCTGTACGTTGTGAACTTTTTGTAGGAGCATTTAGAATACAGTATAAAAATGATGTGAGTGACTTCCTAATACCCTTCAGAAAGGACGTTGGTCAATAAAGGGTTAAGTTGTCTCGTCTAATCCTTCACGATGCGTGCAGATGATGACAGGCGCGGAGATGGCGGAGTACGAGGTGCCGGACCGCCAGGACATGATCTGCTACCTCTCCAGGGTGCACCACGCCCTCAGGGGCGAGCTGCCGCACATACCGCACCAGCAGGTCTGCTCCTATTATTTCCGTATTGAAGTATCTTTTTGGTGGCTGCGAGCTGCTGGGTCTTGCGTTATTAGTTCTTATTATTTCCCTATTGGAGTACTTTATTGGTGGCTGCGAACTGCTGGGTCTTGCGTTATTAGTTCTTATAATATTACTTTCTTATTCTAATACCTTATTGGTGACTGAGAGCTGATTTTTCTTGTATTTTGTTTAATTAATAGACTAGAGGCTAAAATATCTGTTCACTACTTTTTATTGTTTCGTAAAAATACTGGTGACTGCGAGCTGCTGTGTCGCGTTGTTAGTCCTTATTATTTTCTCATTGAAGTAACTTACTGGTGACTACGAGCTGCTGTGTCTTACTTTTTGTTGTTCAATTAACTAACTAGGAGCTGGAACAACTGTTTACCACTTATTGTTTTGTAATGTAAACGTGTACTGGTGGCTGTGAGCTGCTGTTTACCGCATGTTATCATTTAATAATTTTCAAAATCTTTACATATTCATCAACTCATGTGAGGTTTTGTTGAATATTACCTGCGTCAGTATTTTGTGCCTAATTCCTAGCTTATCTAATTGCTCACTTCTGCCAAGACCTAGTGTCGCGATTCTCAATATATCAAATCTTCTATCTGCTCCTCGGTTTCCAAATCTATGCAGCATTCTAAAAGTCAGCCTTTGTTGTTCTCTTGAACAACTTGCTGTTTCTCGTTACTTTGCCTGCCAAAAGCCAGTTCTAAGTGTTGCTATCCATTTCATTGTGCTAAATTTCTTTGTCAGGTAGCTGGAAGCAGCTATCTGCTACCCTTTACTATTTAATTAACTTACGGATGGCAAGCGATTCTCAACGTATATTTCATTGGTTCACATAAACTTTCAAAGCAGTTGTTGAGCTTGTGAATTTTGTTGAATGTTCCATTAAAATTCAGGGTATGTAATTATTCCTGCATGCGCTGTATTTATTTGTTGAGACAAATGTACTTGGGCTTTGATTCTCATCTAAAGTAATACACGTTTGCTCTGCATCTTTCTACTTTAGGTGAAGAAAGACGGCATTAGCCAAACTGCCAAAATGATCAACTACTTTCGTGCAGGGCATCAGGTTCAATTGCAGGACATCAGGAAATAGGCATCAGTGCAGGGCATCAGGAAATGGGTTCAATTTTTGTCGAGTCAGTGATTCAACACTTCTGTTGCTGGGATCCGCAGGTTGGCCTGCAATATCAGAGCAGAATTTTCTCCTACTCTTCTTTGTCTTGAATGCATTAAAAAATGCGGTAAAAAAATACATATAAAATGCTTCAAAAAATACATTAAGTAAAAAAAACCCTAAATTAAGGCTTTGTCAAGTGATCAGAGATCACCGAGTTTTCTATGCTCAAAACACTTTAGTACGTAATCTCATGTTGTTTATAGGCATAGCGTTCTTTTTCAATTTCGTCCACTTCAAGGTCAAGATTTGCCTTTAGCTCTACTGTTCAAGCGCAATTAGACATATATTTTACCAAAACCCTACTCGCTTCTTTTCTCCGTATGTCCGACCTACCTGAATCACCCCAATTGGCATTGCACAAAACCTCATCTGCTACTGTATTTTATTCTCAATTCTAATAGCTTCACATGTGCCGAAAAAGCTCTGAAGCATTTCGACTCGCTTCATATGTAATCTCCCTTTTGAAATTATCTTTTCATATCCATGCGGCGTTCTGAAAGTCAGCCGTTGTTGCTCTCTTGAACAACTTCTTCTTTACTTTGCTAGCCAAAAGTAGGTTTTGCTACCCATTCCATTGTACTAAAATTCTTTGTCAAGTACTGTACGATAAATTTTCATATAACTAAAGTTCAATTTAACAATTTCCAGTACTGACCCAATAGCCTGTACTTTAGCAACTCGTATCCCATGCATTCACGAGGTCCATGAACGCTGTTACATCTACATCTTTTCCTTTCACTTCATGATACTCTTGTCTAATAGCAAACAAAAAGAAGTGGGTTGAAAACTTGAAATTATCTGCATCTGTCGTTTTTGGTATCTGCAGTATTGATATTAGGCACATAAGGGCATTGGTCTGTTCAGCTCGTAGTGTAACCCATTTTCATCAACTCTGTTTTCACAGGATGCCTTCGATGCTATAGATGAGCCTCCTGCATTGCTGCCGTGAGTACCAAGTTCTTCCGTGTTGTCCTAAGAGTCGCTTTAGTTTTTCATATATTTGGGTGGCAGTTACGTCATGGACCATTTCATTATTTGGAATATTTTTTCATTGTTTCATACACGCCCCCCTTCAATCGATGTAAAGGAAATATCGGGTAATAGTGCTTGTAAACTTTCATTGAACTACTTGCACCCATTTTCTTGTGTTTCTGCGAAGAAGCCTAAAGTTACGTGATAGCAAAGTTATGATGGGCACAAACAGTAAAGTGTATTTGTTAGTGAGATTTGGCCCTGATTTGGCTGGAGGTTAGCATAGAAGCTGAGGCCTGAGCAATCAAAGCAAACTGAAGGTATCATACATGGAAGCTGTCAATGAATGCTGTCGTACTCAGTGAGTGCGTCTTGAACGCTACCTAGTGTGGTATTTAGTATTTTATTATTAGCTTTTTCTCTTTGTAACGAGTTTTTGGAACTGAATGAACTTCTTTTATTTTAAAGATTGTCTAAAATGGCGGCTTTGCAAAATATTCTGTCACTTTGCAGTGCGAACTTGTGTTTAAGGAAACACGGACTCGAAAAATTATGTACACATTCTTATGAGTGGACTACAGCTGTAATACAGAACTTTGAGCCATGCAGGCCAATTTTAGTAATCTTCACTGAAAGAAGTAATCATGCCATATTGGGAAGGATCTGCAACTTCGGTAAAGTGTGGTATAATGTAGGCGTATTGTCGAGAACTGAGGTTGGTTAAGTACCGTTTGTATTCGGCGATTACGATCTGTATCTTCGTAATGAAATTTGTACTGGTCTGAGTACTTGTATCATGGAAGAAAGTCTTCATCTTTGAATGTGCCGAACAACTTCTGTTGCAATAAACAAGAAGGTGCTACTTGCTGAGCCAATAGTTTTCGTGATTTGTGCGTAAGGAATGAGAGTGTCCTTTGTGTTACCAGTTTTGCCGTCCGTATTTAATTTGTAGGTGAGTATCTACTTCATATTTTAGATAGAGGAACTTACTAACTAATACATTGAAACTATTTTTATTAGTGGGGGGAATTAATTCCTATAGATTAGCCTATTTTTACGTTCGTGCTCAGAGAAGTTAGGTTCATTTAATTTTAGCAATCCCCTCAGGGGGATACAACTGTTGTATCTATGGGAATTAGCGCTCCCAGGGGGACTATGTGAGGGNTCATCTTACTGTTTCTATGCCCTTTCTGCGTAGATTCCACGTTCCCTAAATTCCATACTAAATGGTGCCATCCTCCTTCCTCTCTTTGGATCGCCTTTGTAGCGGATAGGGAGGCTTAAACTAGCCAATAATCTAATCTAATCTAATTTTAGCAATGGGTGCAGCATGTTGCTAGGCCGACATTCTGAGACGGTAGAGTGATCTTTGTCAATGTTGACGATACTCATAGATATGCGAGGTGATGGAATTACCAGCTCAGATTGATTAACTTGAGACTAATGTTCACGCATGCAGTTCATTTTCTGTATACAGTTTCAGATAGAACTTTATTTTGTTTCATCAATTTCTTTCAATCTGGTCGTTTCTACGTGCAGAAATTGGCGACACATCTTGTGTGTATAAATTCCCTAAATTTCATACTGAATGGTGCCTTCTTTCTTCTGCTCATGAGAACACCTTTGTTGTGATTTGGGGGACCTAAACTAACTAATTTTATCTAAAAATTCATCGAATTTTTATGAAAGTCAGAATTTTCTGAATTTCTCTAATCAAGTCAAATGGCTTGAAGACTTCTGTTGCTTTCAACGTTCATGCAAGCGAGCAGGCAGAATTACTTGGGGCAATATATGAAGGCTG
Organism: Platorchestia sp. MABIK; assembly: GCA_014220935.1. Classification (NCBI taxonomy): domain Eukaryota; kingdom Metazoa; phylum Arthropoda; class Malacostraca; order Amphipoda; family Talitridae; genus Platorchestia; species Platorchestia sp. MABIK. The sequence continues at coordinate 29,171 of JACJUY010001945.1, forward strand.
AAAAATTAAAGTGTGCTTGACTACGCAGGTCACGGGAGCGAGGGCTCACCTGCCGAGTGCTACAGGAGGACTCCAACTTCGCCACCTCTACGCTCGACAAGAAGAGCAAGAAGTACCGCACCGAGCGTCCCCTCACTGAGCAGGTATGACCCTAGGCTGTTATGCATTCTTCTCTTGTTGCTACTCGTAAGGGTTTGCGGTCTAGTTATATGCTCAGCTATTAGAAATTGGTGGGCTGAAGTTGAGAAATCGTAGGATTTTCTAAGAAAATTCTAGTTGGTCTTCAATGCCATGAATTACTTGAAAATCTTAGTTAGTCTTCAGATTAATTAAGATAGGTAAGTATATCTCAGGAAATCATTCTCTATACTTCGAATGTTGGTTACTGATGATTCGTTCTTGTTTATATATCGCAATTTTATAAATCTTGCGAACAGCTCATAAAGAGATCGATATCTGGAGCGTTCTTACTAAGATTTGAACTACCTTGCTTAGTCAGTTCTTTTCTTGAAATCCTGTTATGAAGTTAACAATACTATGGTAAGGTTGTTTCAATTTTTGATCGCAATTTATAAGGCAAACGGTAAAGTTTCAAACCAGCAATCAATCTAGTACTACAAATGTCTCTTGTAGTAAAGTCCATAAATATTCTAAGAAAAATTTCAGTAACTTTGAAATTTCCATGGAACAAGCTTCAGAAAAAATTTGGCATTATGGTCTCACGTGCTGTGAATAAGAAAAGAATAATGAGTTGCATAACTATCAACTTGAGAACTTCTCTGGCTGAAGTAGCCATGTTGGGTGCTTTCATGTGTCGTGTGGCTGCTTTGGACCTGTGTGTATTCAAAGGAATAGTATATGAAGATGTGTTGTCTTTTTTGCTGCTGGGCGAAGAAAGGATGTTTACGACACTTTTGAAAGACCTGTCGGGTTGAGGATTATGAAGCTATGTGCGATGAGAGGCTGTACTTATTTCAGAATGATAACATACAATTCTAGCATGAGGTAAGAATTGACAAAATGTGGACCTTTCTTCTTCAGCATGCGTAAAGAAGTTAGTTCTCAGTAGAGTTTGAGGGATAGATATCATTGTTACGGGAGGTAGAATGCGAAAACTCCTCAAATATGCAAGTTTCTACTCTGAAACTAGAAAAGTTTCTATCAGCCATCATGGCTGGAGCACGAAATCAAACGGATTCCCTTCCAATGAATCCTGAGGTATTACAAGAGAAGAGACGCATGGTGTGCACATGTGTTAGCATTTGATGCCTTCAAACACGAAGGAAGCTGCAGCAGCTCGGCGCCGCCGTGAGGAAATAGCTCACAACCGTGCCGACCGCCTGACGCGGCAGCGGCAGCAGCGAGAGCTAGACTCGGTGCGGTTCGTGCGGTCGATGCGGATGCTGCAGTACAGCGGGCTGTCGCGCCCCTCCGTCTCTGCCTCCGGGGAGGCGGTCGAGGCCTCGTACCAGCCTGACCAAGACACAGGGCTTGCTGAGTACAGGAAGAACGCCGTGCTTTCCATGCGGGAGAAAGCCAAGGATCTCGAGAAGAAGATCTACTTCAGCGTGAGAGCGCGTTTGTGTGGTCACTTTGTGTTGCTCGCTTGTGTGCCATGGTGGGTGGGGGAGGGAGCTGCGCAAATGCAACTTGGCTAATTTGAGTTCAAATCGAGGGGAAAAAGTAATTTCAATGTTGAAGTTTGCGACATGCATGTGTAGAATGAGGAGATTAAATTAACAGGTGTTTAGATATTAACTTCACATTGCTGTAGGAGAATCATTGGTGACTAGACGCGTTGTGTCCTTCCTTGCGTAATGAGAAGTTCCCTAAGACAAATCAGGCAAATTACGCACTGAGTCGTTAACATTTAAGCATCTTAATTCAGTTTTCTGGAGATTCGTTGGTGCAATCGAATATCTGCTTTCCTGTCACGTGCTTAGAATTTAACCTCTGACTAGAAGTATAGTCAATCTGATCTAGTGCAAACGTTAGCTCTCTCTTCAGTACACTCGTCTGTGATCGAACCTTTTTTCATGATAACTTTCCAACACAAGACAGAGGGAAATGAGCAATGTTTTAATTGAATATTAGTTTCATTGCTGTTAAGTCTTCAAAGAACACAGCTCCTCGCTTCTGGTACGGAGTAGCTCTGTCAAACGAACAGACCTCTAGATCCGACATTCAATCGAATAATACTGATCAAAGAATTGAAATTATGAAACAGTAAATCAAGTATTGATGGTTTTCTACATTGAATCACTTCTAGTATATGTACTATAAAACATAAATAACTTGAGCTTCTTCTACGAAGCTGTAATAGCAAGTGTTCAATATCTGCATTCTATATGGTGATTTCAAGCGGTCATTTCAATGTACACCTAAAACTTGCATTTTTGCAATGATTTTTGAGAGATTAATTCAGAGCAAACCAAAACGTATCTCGTGCAGCTCTCTCCTCCTGCCCTGTCCCAGACACACCGGCGTTCAAGTGTCGGTTACCCTCCGTGTTAATATGTAACTTCTGGTGTGGCTGCTAACCCTCGTGTTAGTATGATGTTTATTCAAGTTTCCATTGACTGAATCTATGTTAGAAGCATTTTCGTTTGCCTTAGACTACCCTTCTCGCTGTTTAAAGTGAGAACGCCAAATTTTTGTAAAATGTTTTATTCATGGGTGTTCCTGCCATTGACTGTTGAGTATAAGCGAAATGAAATGTTCTACAATGAGCGATTATGAGAGTTCTCATGGAAATTTTCCTCTCAAACCTAAGTTTGGAGCATTTTTACCCTCGATTTGTTTCAATTTTCCGGGCTATTTTGTAAAAATAATTTCTTGATTATTATTGTCTTGTAAGTATATTTCTTCGAGTATAAAAATAATCTTAACTTTTTAGGATTCATCTAATGTAAATTTTTGCACAGAGCTAGTTTTGTAACCGAGACATCATTCTTTATACCTGCAATTATTTTGTGTTTGAATTTCGTGTTGTTCAATGTGGTGTGAAAGAATTAATTTTGAAAACATCTATGTTAGAAATAACCAGGTGTTCTAAGTCGGTAATTTTCAGTTGAACTTGAAGATGTTTCAGTTTGTGTCCCCTCAGGAAGATACAATTATTGTCTCTATGGGAACTAGCGCTCCCAGGGGGACAATGTGATGGCCCTAGCTGAAAATCAGGTAGGCTTTCTTTTTATTGAAATAAGATGTTTTTGTTATGTTAAGGACCACTTTATTTTCGGTTCACTGCTGTCCTGTTTTTCAGCTCCTACTACTTTCTTCAATTTTGGTCTTGTTTCATAATCTTCTTTCACAACTTACTGTTTCTATGCCCTTTCTGCGTAGATTCCGCGCTTCCTTAACTCCATACTAAATGGTGCCTTCCTCCTTCTTCTCTTTGGATCGCATTTGTTGCTGCGGGTAGGGAGGCTAAAACCAACGACTAATCTAATCTTCAGTTTGTGTTAGCGTTATGCGGTGTGTTACAGATGTGCGTAGATGTCAGTTTGAAAACTCACGTGCACTAACGAATATTCAAGACAGTCTTGAAATAGAAAGCCGGTTTCTCGTCTTTGTCTCGGTTCGGCTTCGTTTTAGTGTCCAGTTCCTACAGGATATTTCAGGTGGAGTCTTGCGTAACACAGACCTGTGAACAGTACTGGCCAAGTCGTGTCTACTTACTGAAGAACATATCTCGAGCTAGTCTTATCTTCTAATGCACACTCTATTTGAGGCCCTTAGAATTATTTGGTACTTTTCAAAAACGTCAAAAAATAGAAAAATTCGGCGACTTGGAAACCATTGAATGTCGGTAACTATTAGAGGTATTCGACGATTTTGTAGCAATCTTCCTGTACCTACGACTAACTCTCCTGACAAAGGAAAATTTGGGGACGACAGAAGTATCCATAACTCGCTAGATGTATTTGGCGCTTGCTACCGTGTGATTCTAGGGGCCTCATATACCAAGGCCTATACCCTCCACCAAGGAGGGGTAGCCAACTAAACGATAACTAGAACTAATAGTCGCTCACTGCCAATCACCTCCGTTTTCCGAACGTGTCTTCCACAACAAGGAGCACGATGTTGGTTTATCGTTGCTGTTTTGTAAGGGTTCGAAGATTCCTGACTGATGAGACTGGTCTACTATCACTTAGAAAGACCGAGCCACTGCCACACTGCACAAACCCTGACCCCTCCCATCTGTACTACATGACAGTTTAACACTCGCAATTGCTCACCACTTATCCCTTTCTGGTACGCATCTTCTTGCTTCCTCCACCCCTCAGGGGGATACAATTATTGTATCTATGGGAATTAGCGCTCCCAAGGGGGCAATGTGAGGGCCCGAGCTAAAGGTTAGGTAGGCTTTCTTTTTGTTAAAATAACATAGGTTTTTGTTTTGTTACG
>JACJUY010001945.1:43960-81407 GCA_014220935.1 Platorchestia sp. MABIK
GTGTTTGAATTGTAATATACTACTGCGACTCACTGTGCGGATCACTTGTTAGTGGTAACGGTGGTTAAACAAATACAATAATAATGTTAACGGAGGGAAATATTTCAGGGCACTGATAACTTGGTTGTTGCTGAATTTCATAACTTAAAATTGTTAATCAGTTCTCATTTAAATAACCTCTTAGGAGGATAGAACTATTCTATCTATGGGAATTAGCGCTTCCGGTGGGGAAAAGTGAGGTCCCGAGAGTTGCGTAGGCCTTTTTTTGTGGAAATAATTTTTTTTTGTTCATGACCATCTTTATTCGGTTCACTGCTGTCCTGTGTTTCAGCACCTCTGACTATATTTTTCAACTTCTATCTTGTTTCTTTACCTTCCTTCCCAACTTACTATTTCTGTGCGCACGCGATCCTGTGTGGGAACGCACCTTGTGCATAGATTCCGCGTTCCCTTAACTCCATGCTAAATGGTGCTTTCATCCTTCCTCTCTTTGAACACCTTTATTGTGGTGAGAAAGGCTGAAACTTACTCATAATAAATCGATGAATCGTAAGATGTGACTGAGAATCTTTTGAATGATGAAACCATTATTATTTCCTTTACGAATAAACTCCTAAAATCTTTCAACCCGCGGCAGCAGCGGCATTGAGTGGAATTCGTGTGTTCTGCCTGATCCGAGCGTTACTCTTGTTGCGCTAGTAAATGATAATCCTATTGAGAACTCAGTCTTGATGCGCAGCTTTGTTCACTGGCTTCATATCAATTTGATTTACCGCCAAACGTACACATTTTTCAGATGAACACAGTGGAGCGGAGATTGAGAGCAAACGGGGAGAAGGAGGAGACCATCGCTAAGTACAAGGACGTGGACGCGTACCTCAAGCGGCTGGAGAAGAAGCTGAAGGAAGGCTCCACACTCGACGTCGGCCTCAAGGGCCACAACAAGGTGTCTAATCTCGCTTCACAGCTCTCATCGAAGCTCACCAGCGCCGGTCCTGCTGCTGAGAAAGCTAAATCGGTAGGTTCACGAGAGCGCGTTTGCTATTCGTGGCAGTCGGTAGGGGTGAACCGAGGATGGCCGTGTCATTGATCTGAAACGTGAAGTTGATTTAAATCCAAATGATTTGTGCTAGACTAACTTCTAAAATTGTTTCACAAAATGCTGACTGCACACGCAAGAATTTCCCCTCAAGGGATATAGGACGTGCAATGGGTTGAGGTTAGTTACGTTTGTCCATCGAACGCTGTGGGACTGGCGCCTCAAAAAGAGATACTTTTGTACGCGCCTCAAAGTGGGCGCCTGGTAATTTGAGCTTGTCGAACTTCACTAGCTCAATCACTTTAACTTCACTAAATGGAAATTATCATGGGAATAGTAATGAAGCAAAATCAATCAGCAGTTCATGAAGGATCAGGAAGCTTAAAGAGAACACAGCGTGCTGCTTAGTTCAAACCTTTACAACTTTTATAGCATATTTTATACCTTGTTTTACTGGATCTCACAAAAATTAACTCATCCTCTGACGATTACTCATGTATTTTTTGTTTTTGTTTCAGGTACAACTAAGTTTTATTTTATGATCTTTTCTTAAATCTCGCATTCTTTTCTTTGATTCAAGTCTTTAGACTTGTAGCCATGCCAATAGACAAAATTTTGGCCACATCAAATAAAATGTACGAGTACCGTGGCAGTCAAAGAGTGAGTAGAATTTTTTGGGACACTACAGTTATTTGCTGGGAGATACCAGATACTTGAGAAATGATTTCTGTATGTCATGCGATAGCTTGTGTTTATGTCCTTGAATTCATTTGGTTCAAATATTTGACTTCTTCCCTTAAGATTGTGCTGAGAGCAAACGCTTTTTTATGTATCTGAGCTTAACACATTGGCACTGAAAAATGGCTTCTCATTTCGTTCAAAGGTTTCTAGTCTTCAACTTTCGGTAGTGGACTTCTTGTTTGTAAAGTTGGTCATCTCTAGTCTTCTTCGTTGCGTGGGGCTTAGGCAGCGACTTTGGTCCATAGAGACATTGGTTTCATCCCAGTTCAGTATCCGCGGTATTTTTTTTTTACCAGACCGCAGCTCTCTGGTGTTAATTATAAATGGAGGAGGCTGTTAGGAGAGGTTGGAGAAAAACTCTTCTCTTTAATGGGCTTGCTCTACATTCATGCATTCCATCACCTCAGGTTAAAAGGCTGAAAAACCATTAGCACAACTAGATTGTAATAGTGGAACGATCAATAAAGGAAGATGTCTTCCGTGCTACAACGAAGCAAACACAGACTAATGTTTAAATCTGCTAATAAATTGCGAGTTCATCGCACATTGTCATTACATATTATGTGATGTTTCATTTCCAGAAGAAGTAAAGTATTAATTCGCGCAGTAAAACTAGGTTTCAAAATCCATCACTCCAATGTGTTCACTTCACTCTTACAAATGAGGGCTCCATAAAATTCTCGATACGTTGCCGTGTTGGAGGTCAAGGGAGTTATTTTTGTAGCATCGTGTGAATGTGAGAACTGCAAGCCGGTCATATCCCACCAACCTTCGCTCAAAACAGAGGAGCTCCTGTGCCTAGGCAGTGAACTGCACGTTCGAGATGGTACTCCAAATCAGACCAACTGAGTGTGAGCAGTGCACTCATTTATTTGCAGTTCAACCTGCCTAATGCATTGCCTAGCCCCTCTCAATTCACAAGAGCGCAGTTCTGTGATAGCATTTAGAAACACGTTTGTTCGGAAACTTGACTTTTCTTTTTGATTTCAAGTTTACTTTATATTTTGCGCCTTCCAGGTCTAGCTTCAACCTTAAGTTCTTGCTTTTTATTTCGGATTTTGCCTTCGACTTTGGATTTTGCCTTCAGCTTAAAATCATGTCTTTACTTGAAGAAAATATTGCGATTGTTTTAGGATGTTGCTTTAAAGTTTGAACCTAGCGTGCATGGACTCGACCGTGTGCATTCCTTTTCAGGCGGGACCAGCGGCGACGAAAGCACCGGTTGTAGTGCAACTGCCCGTCAACTCCTCCGACATCTGCTACTTCTGCAACACCCGCGTCTACCTCGTCGAGAAACTCAGCGCTGAAGGGAAATTCTTCCACCGGCACTGCTTTAGGTGTCATTATTGTAATGTGCTCCTCAGATTAGGTGAGTGCCGTACATTCCACAGCTGTGATGTGCTGCTCAGATTAGGTGAGTGCCTTACGTTCCGCAGCTGTAATGTGCTGCTCAGATTAGGTGAGTGCCTTACGTTCCGCAGCTGTAATGTGCTGCTCAGATTAGGTGAGTGCCTTACGTTCCGCAGCTGTAATGTGCTGCCCAGATTAGGCGAGTGCCTTACGTTCCGCAGCTGTAATGTGCTGTTCAGATTAGGTGAGTGCCTCACGCTCCGCAGCTGTAATGTGCTGCTCAGATTAGGCGAGTGCCTCACGTTCCGCAGCGGTAATGTGCTGCTCAGATTAGGCGAGTGCCTTACGTTCCGCAGCTGTAATGTGCTGCTCAGATTAGGTGAGTGCTTCACGTTCCGCAGCTGTAATGTGCTGCTCAAATTAGGTGAGTGCCTTACTTTCCGCAGCTTCAATGTGCTGCTCAGATTAGGTGAGAGAGTGCTTTGCATTCCGCCGCTGTAATGTGTAGTGTATTGCAAGTAGAGTATTCACTCTGCTTACATTCGTTGCTCAGCTTCACTTCACTTTGTTCCATTCTTGAATTTCCGAACATTAAAGGTGTTTTTATTCGCTGGAGGAGTTGTTCTTATATTATTGAAGGAGGTGTTAGTGTGATTTTCAGGATCATAATAAGCGAGTGGTGGAGGTTTATAAGATTATAAGAGGATTATAAATGAACGAAGGAGGGTAATCATCTAACTTCAGAGAACTTTGTACACCTACGAGAGGAACGCTATGTAAAAGTACTTTGTTTAGTATTTTTAAACTGTGCTAATAAAGTGTAATGCCAAAATATTATTCCTCCTAGAGCTGTTGTTCTTGTCGTGGACGGTCCTGCACCTTTTTAAAACGATATCGCAGGGAAGTCTAGAATGGGTGGGACATCAAGTGTGTTGGACACCAGCTGCTAGAATGGCATTCACTGGAATTTTTACTTCCATCACACAGAACAATGAAAAAAAGGAATGACAGTACTTGTTTAGTGATGTAGCTCCTGATTGTTGTATAGTTGAATTTCTATACGAACAACTGCAGCGTCTGAAAGTCATTGAAATTTTTTTAGTCATTCTAATGCTCTCAATGTTTTGTTAAACTTTCATACCGTATTGCGTGTCATGAGCTGTAATTGACGTAATATTTCACCCTGTCAGAAATAACTTGGGCTAGTTAATAAGAGTTGAAAGATAAAGCTAGCGCATGAAATGAAGGAGGGTAACTCTTTGCGTCAGTTGAAACAGTGTAAACGTGAATTTAGGAGTGTTACAGGTAAACAATGTGTTAGATTTATAACAGTCTGTTTTGTCCGCTAAATTGCCAAATTCTGCTCTTGAAGGTTGAAATAGGAAATCTGACAAAGCCCAAAAAAAGCTGGTTTATCGCCTGACCGTCGTTTCTGAAGACTGTATGCGACCTGGGCGTCTTAAACTATCTGATGTTATAAGAATGTACAAAGGAAAAATTTGTCACACGGGTAAATCAGCGATGTATGCTTCTACTGTGAACTAGAAGTGGATGCTTCACCCAGTAGATCGAGAGTTGAACGCCGTTAGCTAATGATGCAGAAGGTCAGTGACTGGTATAAAAATGATGATCCTGTCATGTTTCATTTGAGACGTTCACACTTGGTATATCTTCTCACCTCTTTCTTTGCTGAACTCAAGTAGAAGCGTGTGCCATTTTAACGGACTCCAAGGGACGATTCCTAGATTATTCCTACCATAGTATGAGAAAGTGATTGTTGCTGTATCAGACTAGAGGCAAGGTTGTTGACGGTGTGTCATGACCCCGCAGGGAGCTACATCTACGACCGGGAGGGGCGATACGGAGGCCGGTTCTTCTGCATCCCGCATTTCGGGCTCACCGGACCCAGGAAAGCGGCGGCGGCGGCTGCCGTGAGTACAGCTCTTGCTTCTCCTTTACGTGCCCCTCTCCTTAGCATCAGCCTCTGATGTTGTTTCCTCTTCCTGATGTACCCGTTGTCTTGTTTGTTGAGAGACGTAGCGACCATCTCATTTTGGTTTTACCTTATTCCTTTCTCTCTGAATTTGAATTTACTTTAAAATTTATTTTGATGAGTTTTCCATTATGGAGTGTAGGACTGTTGCTCAATTTAGTGGTCTAGTCTCCCATGGGTGTATATTCCTTAATTTTATTCAAGATTTTTTTATGGTTCATGAATGAGAGAAAAGCGTCTTCTTTTTTTGATCAATTTCATGACCCATGATATTTATTTGAAATTTCAGTTCGCGTTCATGCAATTTGTAAGTGGCAGATTTGAGATGAATATAAAAATAGCATACATGAGCTGAGCGTAGTGCACACCACTCACCACACCGGCCGGTTGTGTAGACTAGCGCTGCTGGGCACCCGCACCTCCTCCACACTACTGCCCTGTGCTCCAGGCAGACCTGCCTCTCGTGTTGTGTTCCCGTACCTCACACCGTCATTCCCATCGTCTCGAACGCCTCCATGATGCTATTTCGGCAGAGTATCTAGTATTCAGTGTGGTCCTGCTGGAAATAAAAATGCATGATTAAGTCTCTCTCTGACTTGTGTTAAAACTCGATAAATCTCATTAGTCTTCATTGCCGCTTCAATTATCTAAAGTTAGTTCTACCATGTAAAGAGTATCATGTGATAGAAATTTTGTCTATTCATTGGATTGTGACTGAAATGTTGCTCTACCATTGGCTTCATAATTTAACCTTGATTTTAATTTCAATTAAATCCCAGTACACCTTGAATCCGATGTTGAATTTACTTGAGCACAATCGGGGTTAAATTATCATCAGTGGTGCGATTCGAGACCGCTTGTAAAGTTATAGTTTAAATATGACCGGGATTAGAATATTCACCTATTAAATTCAAATCCATACCTAAAGATCATGGTGTAGATTATAAAAAAGTAACCATTATATTTTTCTGGGCTAAAGGCTGATAGTGATGTGTGGGAAGCCTCGTCAGGCCGTCGTAGTGACCTCACGTGGGTAGAGGGTCACCGCTGCCCTTCATGTACTCAGAATTACACCACACGCTCATTGCGTACACACTAAATTAGTGTGCCTGAACAAGGTTTAACATCTTGACGCACTTATTCACCTACTTAGTCGTACATCTAATGCAAGGCACCTCGCTTTCTGATGAAATTATCAAGTAGAGCTACTTGACGCGTTTTTTTGTCTGGTCTAGCTTCTAACTTCTAGCTTTTTACCACCAGATTTATTTGAGACACCTGAGAAAAATTTGCCGCTGCACTACCTGAGGCCTTTAATAACAGCATCGGTTGAGGCACAGTGCACTGCTCTACTGTGTGCGATGGTAGACCGATTAGGAGTGTGACTTAAATCCTTGTTGACTGTGCAAATTGGTTCTGGAAGCGAAACTTACATTTTGGAATATAAGAGTCCGTCTCACCCATGAAGGTTTAACTCTTTAGCATAAGCAATTTTGCATTCATATTACCGTTATCACAACCACCGCCTTTCGACTGGTAATGGCATCAGGTTGGTACCAACATTAGAGTGAGGAAGGAACTCAGCAGTGAACGTCGCAGGCGAGATTAGGGAAAAAATTTTTTAGAAATTAAAATATATTTAGGCTATTCTCGAAACCGGACCGCATGTCCTTTGAACAAGAACAAGTCTTTGCCAGTGTATGTTAGTTGTCATGCCATCTTTTTACATTTTTTCTGTAATCCTTGGAGTAGAGATTACTTTTTAAAACCAGTTTTTTAATCAAATATTAATGGAAAGAAAACAGTAAAATCATTTCATGGTAGAAGTGTTTTTCTATGATATTACATTTTTTCCCCATTAGAAAGATTTAAAATTTTCTTGATTTTAATGGTAGGGTCTCGACTCGGTAAAATGTTGATCTTTATTCGATGTTTTTGGCATTTGGGATAGAACGGACCTGGTGCTAGCTAACACAGGCTAGCTATACACACATAGCATTTAATGAAACCTGATTCCAGACAGAATTTGAAGGTAGCGACCGCTTGACGGCAGTGGTTGCGTGGTGACTTAGGGCTGCTGTGACGCATTGCTGCACCAACTGTGACGCACGACTGCGCGAGCTGTGTGTTGAGACCAGCGCGTCGGTGGAGTGTTGACTTGTTGGATCAACTCATGACTTCTCACTCCCTCAGCCGGTCTCAACATATCGGTACATTAGCGGAGATTGTAGCATAATCTGCGGTAATGCGCCGGTAAAGTTGGACTGGGTACCCTCTGCATGGCACACCGCACTCCCTCACATGTCAATTAACTCTGCACCCTCGTGTTAATTTGCTTCGGTTCCGTTCTTCTTGGCTTCTCCTTTCTCTTGTTTTATTATTTGCTTTCACTTTCTGTTCTATTTCTGTCTCTCGCTCTCGGGCAATATAATTGTGAATAAAGTACTATATTTGCATGCGCTTCCCTTGTGTTGACGTTGCCTCCACTGATGCTCTTGCGCTTGACTCGCTTCTAATTTAGCTTGCTTTGATCATTCAACTCCTTTGTGTATTATGTGGGTTTCTGTTACACATCGTTTGGAAGATCCGATGACAAAAGAAGGCTCCATGTTGCTGCACTTGGAATGTACGCTCACTGTGCTTTTGGTTTTACAGGCGTGTACCTGTATGTCAGAATCATGGCTCTGTTATTTTCTGTGATGTTTCTGTGTTGTGTCATATTGTACAGATTAGCTGTGAATTTAGGGTGTAAATGCTACTGCAGCTGTACAGTGTAAGACTATTTACTACAGATCGACTATTTCACCGAATTCGTTCCGAAATAATCTTTAAAAGCTACTCATGATGTTCTTTCGGTCGATGTTTGTTGTTGACACTGCGCGAGTAATGGTGTTCTGGCATCCAATGAATGCTTAAGTTGTGCCTGCCTAACTTTCGAGGCTCTTGTTATACTCGGGGAATTTAGGAGATGTTATTGTTATTCAGCTATCTTCATTATCGTATACGTGCACTCGTCCCTTATGTACGAGGGCTGTTTTTTTTTCAAGTTCCGATAGGCTATGAAAAAAGACAAATTGTGATAACAAGATGATTTTATTACTAAAAGATTCACCATGTCTCAGTTATTTTTCTATTTAGTCACCATGAAGGTTGAGGCCTTTGTCATAACGTGAGACAAGTTTTCCTATACCTCTTCAAAAAAGTCAGCCGCCAATTTCCCAGGTAGGTCGTCACCGCGTCTTGAAGCTCGGACTTAGCACCCAGACTACCCACCATATAGCCCGAACTTAGCACCCAGACCCCCCACCATATAGCCCGAACTTAGCACCCAGGCCACCCACAATATAGCCCGAACTTCAGCACCCAGAAACCATCTGTTTCGAGAAATGAAGGCATGGTTGGGGGGCCAGCGCTTCGCTAACAACGACGAGCCCAACCAGGCCCCATCTGTTTCGAAAAATGAAGGCGTGGTTGGGGGGCCTGGTTGGGCTCGTCGTTGTTAGCGAAGCGCTGGCCCCCCAACTATGCCTTCATTTCTCGAAACAGATGGTAATCGCTGGGTGCTAAGTTCGGGCTATATGGTGGGTAGTCTGGGTGCTAAGTCCGAGTTTCAAGACGCGGTGACGACCTACATAGGAAATTGGCGGCTGACTTTTTTGAAGAGGTATAGGAAAACTTGTCTCACGTTATGACAAATGCCTCAACCTTCATGGTGACTACATAGAAAAATAACTGAGACATAGTGAATCTTTTAGTAACAAAATCATCTTGTTATCACAATTTGTCTTTTTTTATAGCCTATCGGAACTTGAAAAAAAAAACAGCCCTCGTACATACCCTCTTCGTGCAAGTATGTTACATGGTCACAGGCACACAACTCATAACACTCTCTACTTATGGCAGTATTTCATCTGTTTGTTCTACAAGGAGTTTTTTAGTCGCGAACAACAACGTTTTCCTTCTAGTTTGTGCTTCGACATTTCAAACTTAGAGATAGCTGGTCACCGCTCCTTTAAATTTTGTTCAGAAACAGAAGCACTTGGGTACGAGGCTTCTTAGATTACTTGGTGTCCCACTTTCTAGTAGTCCCGTCAGCTGCTCTTCACGTGCGTGGTGCCATCCTGCTCAACTCAAATCGGCACATCTGGCAGTTTCCATCATTATTTTTCTAGCAATAAACCGTTGATAATTTTTGGAACCATGCCGCATCGAATTGTTCAAATCACTGATTCAGCAACAAACATGTTTAAAAATTTTGCTGTTTGTGTGTGGAGAGAATATTTGAGAAGAATAATTAATAGTTTATGTAAATTTGGTTGAGACTTTACTGTTCTTGCTTCACGACCTGCGTTCCATAAGGTGGGGCTGAATCCGGAAAAGTAAGGCTTTAGAGCCGAAAAATAATTTTTCATGTTTATCACTTGACTTCGAGTTCTTTTGCAATTCAATCATCAACCATCTCTTTTAATTTCGTAATCATCTTATTCTCTGACATGAAAGAGAAACAGTTGGAGAACTTTAGCTACTTCTGCTCATACTAGAAATTATTGCACGTGCCAAGCCTGAGTTTTGTGTGTCGCGTTAAAAGTTTTCATGGTTTGCTGCTGATGTGGCCGCTCTTCGTGTTTGTACGCTATTTTCACACAAACTTGTCATTTTTTATAAAAGGTTGCTCGAGTATGTATTAATCATGAGACTATCGAATACGGATCACTAGTGAGACAGCGTTCTGGCACGATTTTCTGCAATTCCTACATTTTTTATCTGAGTACCAAGGATTCACGCCGCTGTGTATTTGAAAGCGATGAAATGTAAAGATGCAATTTTTTTCTGGCTTCTAACTCACCTTTCTGATAGCTTGACACTCTTGCAAGTAAATGGTGCTACGTGTCTGAAATGTCTGAAACGCTGCCTCTTGTCAGTTTGTAATTTTTGCATGTTCTGGTCTGAAACTGAAATGTACTTTCTATTGTAATGACTTCACGTTGGTTTTCTATTCTAGTGACTGGAAAAATCAATGTTCGTAAGTGGCAATGGTGAGCTGAAAGCACTTGACGGAAAGGTGGACATTTTTCTTTATCATAGTTCATTCATCACCCATTTTTTGATAATTTTCGTTGAAATTAACAGTATTTGAGTCGCTGCAGTAAACAAATTGATTCTTGAAGAATATTTGACTATTTTTTCACCTTTGGTAGTACTAGGCTAAGATTTAAAGCATAATTCTATTTTGTAAAATACATGAAAAATGAATGAATAAACTACGCACGTTATTCCCTGACGCTTTGGCTGTCATTTTTACGTAGCACACATTCAATATTTTGGCATGGTTATGTAGTGCAGTAGGTGTGCATGCAGGAATGTTGCATGCATGTCCTATTGCTCCTACAGGTAAGTATTGGCTCATTAATTCAATTATCTGTTGTACATTAATTTAGTTCTACCTTTGGTCCAAATGAACTCTTCAAAAACGCATGGTGAGAGTGCTGCATGCTCAGGACCTTACTTAATATTATACTATTGTAAATTGGATTGGTTCCGTTTGTACGAAGATGACTACTGTATTACATACAGCGGTGAAGGTCTCGGTATACCCACTCTATCACAGTACTATTGCCTGCTTTTAATCTCCCTCGCGAAGTAACGTGAAGCTCTACAGTTTTATCTGAGCTGTAGAAAAGCTGTAGTATTCTCATCCATCTAGCTCTCTTCATTCTCATTGGTTCAGTCTACAGTCACGCTCCTCATAAGGAGAGATCTCGCATGCACACCCGGTACTCTTGTGATGTACAAAAAGGCCATCACATGAAAACCGCCACAAGTCAAGGTGAGTCTTCTGAAGTATCGTGCAACTGAGGTGGGTCACGCCCGGCCTTCTCACCTGCAAAGCGTGCTGTGCTCTTAATTTCGATGGGTGGGTGATGGTACGAGAGTGGATCTTCGGTTTATGCGTCGGTATCGTTTGTGAGTGCTCGTTTTACGCGGTGATCTCGGTGCGTATCTTTAATTCCGTTGGTTTGCCTGGCGGGAACATCAGCTTTTGCATTTTTTTTGCCTTGCGTGTACCGTGGGATGGCGGGGTAGAATTTGGGAGGGCATTTGCGTGTGTACAGTACATCGTGCAAGCCGAGTGGTGCGGGTCCTCGGTGCAGTTCGTGTTGGTCTTTCTGGAGCTTCCATTCGGCGCTTGCAATAATGCTTCTTACCAAGTTCTTGCCACTCCGTTTGTGCCGCCTCCAACGCTAAACAAAAGCTTTCACTTTACCCTCATAATGCTCATGTTATCGGACATAGTTTGACTCCAATCAAGTTTTTCAGGAATTTTCCTTTAACTCGGCCTTAAAAACATGAATGAATCATTTTAAAATAATATTCGTGTATAAAGCTAACCTGCCATAACACAGAGGGTCGGTCCCGTGCCGTGCAGAGAGTGTGGAGCCTGACGAAGTCAGTCATGGAGCAAAATACTTTACTCCACATTTTTCCCTTGAATTGTGAAGGTGATTGCCGAAGCAAAATCTGGATATATTCAGCTTAAAAATTCACTCAATTTACAAGTGAACGTTTCTAGGTTCTTTACCTTCGCTGGACATGTGTTTTGTTGAGCCACTTGAAATACTTGTGAACACAACTCCGATTGCGCCCGCATTAGTTTCACACAGTTTTTTGCATAGTTTTTGCTGATCGTCACTTTACTATGCTGACTGGTCCTTAGAAGCTGCACATGGAGCTCTGTAAACTCTTAGGCCTGCAGTGCTGAAGCTGTCAGGATACTGAGGCGAAACAAAGCCAATAAGATGTTTCAGGACAGAACTAGCGAGCTGTAGAACCCGAGCATTTTGAAGAAAGTTATGCGTGTGGCATGTGATTAACTTCATTCTATAGCATGAAAAGATTCGGCTTTCAATGAAATGGTCAGCTCGGCACTGAAATGGGATAGTAAGGTTCACTGAGCCCATGTTGTATAGATGTTGTATATTCCAAACTACTCAAACACTCCGAGTAGGAGCTGCTGACATGCTAGCCTGTTAAGGTCGCATGCAACACAGCCATATCTAACGAGTTATTGGATGCGGGTGTAAGGGTTGTCGGTCGCATACAAGTCAGTACCGGTGACGCGACGCCTGTAGAGGCAGCATATGGTGACGGTGTTTGTGGTCGTTTTATTGGATGTAAGGTCGCAGCGAGCTGCGGTAGCACTCGGTGCTGTAGCGTGTCCCGTGCTGCTGTAGGAGAATGGTGCGGTGGCTGGCGGGAAATACAGCGGGCGAGCGGTGCTGACGGTGTTGTGTGCCGAGGACGCGGTGGGGTGGGGGAGGGCCGTGCTCGTCTGGTGGCTGGCGCTCATTCTGCTCCTCTCGCTCACCGAGTGCTCGCGCTGGGGTTGGATCTCCTGCCCCTGGCGATTCTAGGTTAGTCGGACCACCATCTCGCATACTCCATGTTCTGCCTTCTGAGAACTCTGGTAAATGTGTGTGTGCTCTCCAACTAGCACAGATCCTTGGTCCAACCTTCTGTTGCCGCCAGCAAGGCAAGGTAAGTGTTTCTTCCTGGTTTGGAGATGCAGGATCACATCTCTGTTTTTAGCGAATCGATCGCAATGAGACACGTTGTATTCAATTTTGCTGTCACGCGGATGTGTTTAATGCTTCTCAGGTTATACTTCCGAACCTCAAGTGTGAACAAGATTCAGGCTATGCCTCCGAAACTGTGCGTGAGCGACGCTTGCAGATTTTGCTGGTGCGGACGCTGTAGCTCCCCATTTTTAATCTCGGAACTCTGATTTTCCGTGCTCACAACGATATGACTTTATTATGCACGATTACGTCGGACTTGGCAAAAAACATGCGCAACATCTTGATTATCTTCAAGGTGTTCATTTGCCATTGCTGGTCGCAAATATTCGACTGAAATTCACTGTTAGAGATTTTATTTTTCCTCATTGGCGCGAATGCGACCAGTTCGTGTAAAATTGATGCCTAATTGTCACTGGAATTGAGAAACGCAGTTTTGCTATGTTAACAGGCTTGTCCGAATCACGATGTTACTGGAAGGAAAATGTTAATTTTTCAGTACATCTAACGCCCCTCAGGGGATACAATTATTGTATCTATGGGAATTAGCCCTCGCAGGGGGAAAATATGAGGTCCCGAGCTGGAGTTAAGGAGGCCTTTTTTATATTGGAACAAAAAACGTTTTTTGTTTTTCAAGAACCGTCTCTTTTTTGTTCACTGCTGTCCTGTTTTTCTACACCTACTACTTTCTTCTTCAACTTATTTATATCTTTTCTCTTAAACTTCTTTCACAAGTTACCATTTTTATGCACCTTGTGCATAGATTCCACATTTTCTTTAGTCCATAATAAATTAAATGGCGCCTCCCCCTCTTTGGAACACCTTTGTTGCGGTTAGAGAGGCTTGAACTAACATCTAATCAGTACCTCTGACAGATTGGATCACAGGCCTTTCACCTCCCTGTAAGGCGTGTTGATGGTGTCTGTCCTCGTCAGTAGACTTGAACAAACTATCGTTTCTTAGAAGTATTCTTTTCTTCTCGGAATCCGACAGTTTTTGTAGTATGGTATGCTTTCGTTCAGTAGGTTTACATTTTCCCGTTTTCTTTCCTTCCTCTCGCATAACAATGCCCAACAAATCTATTTCTTGATCAGTCAATTTGTTCTCTCTTCAACTCGTCTAAAACTTGCTCATTTGCCATCTGTAACTGGTCGCTTTAACTGACGCGAGAAACTTGCGCTTATGTGATGCCAGTTTCGCATGACAAACACAGCCCCAAGCGTGGTATAATTAAAGAATTATAATTTATACTTAATAGATCCATTGCATCGCGTTCGTGTGAAGGTAAGTATAAGCTCCTCGTGGCTAGGTACATCGTATGCAGTTTTGCTGCGAGGTGAGCAGTAGTTTTTGTGTGAGTCACGAAAGTGTCTAGTATAGCCTCACCAACACAGTGGCGTGCGTGTCTGGCACTCGGTGTATGCTTCTCTCAACACCCAACTGCACTCACCTAGCCACCTTCAGCACCCTTAGCTATATAGCTACTCCTGATGCTTGCTGATAGATACTTTAATTAGAATATATATTTGTAAAATCACTAGAGCCTTCACCTGATGTTCAATATTTGCAATTAGTTTTTCTGTTTGACTAACGCCTAAATGATTTGCTTCTAGAAGAGATCGAACTCTTCATTACCTTAGGTAACATCAGTTTTGAATATATTCGATTATAATTAAAATCTTAGTCTTGTATTGTGCATGAACAAAAATGTAGCACAGCACTGCACTCACAGCACAGCTTTGTGTAGTCTTCGCTCAGAGTGCCCTACATGATTTGCTTTCCAAGAATTTTGCTAACTTTGTCCTCAATTTCAAGTTACAATAGTTTAGCGTTTGGGTATCTCTCTGATTCTTGCGATTGCTTTTATTCATTTTAGTTTTCCACGAATTGCCAAACTGGTTACCCTGTGACTAATTTATGTGTATTGCTCATTTATGACTTGAACCAGATTGACCACTCCTTGGTTCTCTGTCTCGTTATTTTTTTTGTCTTGTTTTGCTTCCGTTTTTCCTTTATCTGAGGTCTTGGGTTTTTCGTTCATAAGAAGCTCCTGGGGTACTCACATGCGTTGTTGAGGAAATGTACCTATTATTTTTGGAGAGCTTCTAGAAGATCTGTCCAAATTTTCGACACGCTTTGCATTTATTTGACCGGCTGGAATGTACATAATCTGGTCGGCGTCAGCTGACATCGTGTCTAGAAGACATGTGCGTTAATTCTGAATGAAAATTTCAACTTCCACACTCCTGACACGGGTCCGTCGACTTCATTGCGGTTTGTGGAGTACCTTGATCTTCATTCTCGAGCGTGATGCTAAGGAGTGGTCGGTTGATCGGTCGTGTGCTGCATGATTGACCTATGCTAACCGCGGATGTGCGTGTGTGTATGGGTGACCAGGTGACCGCTGCAGCTCTGGTGGACGGATCTTGGCGCAGTTACGGTCGACCTCGATCTCGTTCCTTCGGGTGGACTTCGTCGCGAGACTTCTCACTGAAACCTGCCTCTCGGCCTTGTTTGCCAAACTTGAACGAAGGACTGCCAAATTCGACGCCATTTCCAGATACTCGACTACAGGCATTCATCGACCTCCTCACCCAACCGAGCCGACCATGGGTGCTTGGGAGGGGAGGTTTTTTGTGGTTGGACAATATTGGGTTCTTGTTCTCGAGTGTTCCTCGCCTGAATTCTTTGAATTCGAATAGTACCAAAATATTGGATTCTGGGGATAATACTACGCCGAATCTAAATCCAAAGTGTTATGTGTCGCAAAATTCTTTAAGGAACCGAGGACGAACCGTGCTTCGGAAATCCCATGTTATTCCTAGACTATCAAGTTCAATGTCTTTGCATTCTTTGCACAATTCGGATCACACTTCCAAATCGGAGGAGCCTATCATCCACTCAGGGTTCTCCCGTACGAAGTCAGAAAGAAAAGTGTGTACTAACTCGAAGGATACTCTGAACGAGAGTTCTGAGACTTCCATTCACCCGTCGAACTATAGTCGCACAGATAGTCGCAGTTTTCGTGCCCTGGTACGAGCGGCCAAACCTTCCAAAATCCCACTACCTTTGCGCATCAAACCAGGCCGCTACTCGAGCTACGCTGATGCCTCTTGCTTCGATGCTCCAAATTTGACTAGGAATATCTTGCCTTCATCTCACAGTAAATCAATTAACGAACCATCCGCCGGTGACAGCAACGTTGTTTGTTCTCGGCATGCTTGTAGTAACAGTGCTGCCGCCGATCAAAGGAATGAAAATTTTCAGAAGATTGTTAAGCAGACTGCTGTTGGTCGACTTACTTTGGGTATGTCTGTGCCGGACAGCTGCTCTGTCGCTGGTAGAGGCCGGCAGACGTCCATTGTTTGTTCTTGCTCAACTCTAGTCAATTCAAAACAGCGTGCCATTGCACGAGAAGTGAATAATAACACAACAACTCGAGTAGATAAATCTGCCCAGAAAACTGTACTCAGTAAGATTCCAAGTCCACGAAGCTTGTTCCGTAGAAGCCGGACATCTTTTTTCGGCAAGGATAACTATCAAGCTCCAAGTATTTTATCGAAGACAAATTTGAAAGTTGGTGTAAATGCAAATTGTTGCGTTCGCGATGATGGGAAGCTTTCCAATATTTCTAAGAAGAATAACTTCAAAGGAGAAGTTACGAACTGCTGCTGCAGAAACGCTCTGCGGGATAATAAAAACGCGTTCAGTGCTCAAAAGCATGATGCAGTTCAAGCAAACAACGAATTCTCTGAGTTGTCGCGACGTACTCCAATAGTTGGTAGCCGGTGGCGGCTGTTCCACAAGGACCTGGACATTGCTTTGACGACTGCTGCCGGGGGCTGTTCTTCAGAGGCGTAGATTTTTTTACATTTGGTCCTAGTTCAAACCTTGGGGAATCTACCCACACAGCTGGTAAAATGTTGGTCATTTGCGGCGACTACTATACTTTGCGAACTGGAAAGTGTGGGTATTGTGGCGGGTGTTGCAAAGGCACAGGAAAAAAGTGCTGCGCTCGTGCAGCATGAGGAATACATCATAATATGGGACATGCGTGATAGTGCTTTGAGGGTGTCAAAATCTCTGTTGCAGGGGCTAATGATGGAGTACTGTGCAGTACATTTGAAAAATGTTAAAGTATTATGGTTGTGAAAAGATGTGGGTACTAAAAGGGGTACAGAAAACTGGAATGAAATATTGCTATTGGATTAGAGAATCTTGAGAAGAAATGAAAAGAGGAGCAGGTGGTAGGGGGGCATGTAAAGCGACTATCGCAATATGGAAAGAGATCCGAGAATCAACTGATTTACTGATTTCTATAAAGAAACGAAAAGTCAAACGCTTAATGTTTCATCTTAGTTCCCCTCTGAGGGATACACCTATTGCATGTGTGTGAATGAGCACTCCCAGGGGGAAAATGTGAGGGCCCGAGCTGAGAGTTAGGTAGGCCGTCTTTTTGTTGAAATAAAAGTTTTTTTTTGCAAGAAGTTCAGTTGGTGGCCATTGCCATACTAGTTCAGTTAATGTTTAATTGTAGGAATTTCTTATTTTAGTTTTATGTGGTTTGATACTGAAAATATACAAAAAGCAGTTTTATTCGGTAATGAAGGAATTGTTCGTGTGAAGATATATTTTATTTTTTAAAACGTCAAGTTGCAACACCATTTACGTATGCTTTCAATGTCAGTAGGAGTATTGTGTTCGATTTTATGTACTCAGTTTACGAAAGTACCAATCGCATTTGAAATCTCACGAAGACACAAAATTTCTCTTACTCTCATGCTGTTATCAGAAAATATGCATGGGCTCTTGTCAAAAGCATGTTTTGATTTATTAACTCACATAGCGGACTTTTTGCGCTGCATAGAACTTGGTGCAACTGGGCTACACACTACAAACGTGAACCTACGTTGTCCTGAGCTGTGACAACATTGCGACCAGTCCGGGCTAACTAGCTCTTGAGAAAGAGGGATGGTAGTTATCTACGTTGAAGCTTTATCGTTGAATGTGCTGAAATGTGGTTCTAAAAAGTTATAGTTGTGATTCCAAAGTATTAAAGTCAATGTAGGCGACTAACCCATTTTTTGTTGACTTTTAGCATATTACGGGTAGAAGTCTATCGGTTTTAAATTTTAATTAATGGCACTCTAGCTGATGTTCGTGTTTTTGTCCTTATCACAGTGCTTTTCTAATGTACATAAGGTTATTCATTATATTAAAATGCCTGCGTTATGTGACGCACGTTGGTGCGCCCTGCACAAACACTTAGTGGTGACGTCACCACGCAGGTAGTGGCATTCTGTGTTGTTGGGCAGTTACGCTTCACTAATTTATTGCTGCTTCGTTATTTATTAGCTGAGTATGAAAGACAACTTGGTATTTTGGATGCTTGTATATTTATGTCTCGGTTGACGCAGTGCCCCAGCGAACCTATTCACTGTGAGCATAGCGCATTTTTCGTGTAATGACGTCCTGTTAGTAATGTCTGTCATAAAATCTTACTCGAAAGCTATGTTATTTTCGATAAAAAGAGTAACTGTACTAGAACATTGTAGTGACTAGGCCTTTTCTTAGTTTTTCTCACATTGAGCCTCCAGCCGCACTCTTTTACAAGAGTGTATTTTAAGACGTTTTAGTTAATGTTTATTTTATCGAGATGTGACAATCTCCGGATTTATCGAGTATCACTTCTTCTTACTAACAATTTGAACGTTGTGGGTGTCATGAGGGTGCTTTCAATCTTTTCAAGCACAAAATATTTCTTTTTTCTAATTTCTTCGCGCTTCTTAACTCCAGCAGCAAGTTTTGCCATTTTCTCAAAATTTGTTTGTTGAGTTATCTCATTTTGCGCTTGATCTTTTCCTCGTCGATGTTGTAGTGAAAGCATCTATCTTTTCGCTTTTGAATATCATTTGGTGAGTGGTCTGCCAACCGTGAACCCGACCTTCACAAATGTGTTCTCTCCTTTATTCTCTCTGATTCTCTATTCTTTAGTTTCAATTAGAAGCTGTGACCACTGATACAAAACTCATTGTAAGGCTTCGTTGGTAAAACACACTTCTAGGTACTTTTTCGTGTCTTAGTAAGTTGGATCTTGACATTAGTTTTATGCCTTTTATTGTTCATTTTGAACTTTATCTATTTTAAAGATCATTCCTTTGTATAATGTTGTGTTAGATTCGACAAGATAAGTAGTGTGATTGTCGAGTTTTATTAGGTCTCCTGGTGACTCGAGTAGTTGATACCAGATGATCACTGATATGATATACAAATCATCTAGTTGGTGAGCCTAATACACAAGAGCATAAATAATATATCAGATTTTAATCCTCATGTTTTCTCATGGTGATGGTTGTTGAAGATTGAGATTGTATTTCTTTTGAAAATATATTATATCCCTTTGTATAATTTATTATATCCTTACGGTTGCATTATTTGTCGTTAAGACAGTTAAAATTGACTAGTTGAAAATCATCCAGAATGTCTAAATGATAGATGTACATTTATAGATATTTGCTTATGTATACATCTGTATTGACGTGGTAAATACAATTTTTTTTATTATATATGTATAAGTCTTGCATGTACTTACTACATTGTTGTGACTTTTCTTGCATGTGAACAAATCTGAACCAACTCCTTGTTGGAAGTTTTAGCTCGTTTTGGTCTTCTGATACTAATTCTGTAGACTCATTCATGCACTTGTTACTACTTTGGTGTTGCTGTATTCTCCTTTTAGGTTTAAATAGCGCTTCTTTAGGGTCTGTCGCATGTCCTTATCCGCTTTTTGCTTAGTCTGTTCGTTTGGAGCTCAGTGTCCTCTTCGTTACCCCTTATCGTTTGATTCCTTACCGTTTCTACTATTATCTTCTATTATTTTATTTAATTACTTGGCACTGCATGATTTGTTATCTGTTACCTTACATAATTTACAATCTAAATTTAACTCTACGTGGGTCTTGGCTTTGTGGACATCGGATTTTAATTTCATGGAGATTAGCTTTTTGTTGCATCGCGACACATTTTGCGAATTGTGCCATACTTGTGCTGACTTTGTGTGATCAAGTGGGACTCCTCAGTAATTTGACTAACCGCATTGACCTGAACGTATCTTGACCAAATTGTGGTGAATTTTCATTATTTAAACATCTCTTTTAGAATAAAAGCATCAAAATTTAAAGACTTGGAACAATCACTGACAAACATTAGCAAGTTCAAATTGATACTCTGCGTTTAGCCTTAAAAAAAAAGCAGTAAGTACCGCGTACTTAAAAATGAATGTAGTTTTCAATATTAAAAAAAACTGGACCTTAGTGAAGAAAAGTTTGAAAATTTGAGTATTTGTATTGCAGAACAAGCTGCCCGTTAATAACGAATAAAAAATTTTCTAAAGGAGTTTTTGTGTTTTGGTGATTGTAGTTAGGCTTACAAGTACGGGAAATTACCATAATGGTGTTGGCTTCCATGACTTCTGGGAAGTTACCGTTTCAAATAAGCCAGGCAGTCTGACCAGGGCTGATAAACGTTTTTCGCTGTACACTTGACACATGTAAGTTTTTGAAATCTTTTTAATTGCTTATAACTAGTATCTTTAAAGAATTTTATGGGAGAATTTCATTCCGCTGCTAAAGTTCTTTTCATTGCTTTCGTTTTATCTGGTTTAACGTGTTTTTAGGTATTGAAAGAGCCTTAATATAACAATTTTTGCCCTGTGAAAACGTTGGTTTTGAGGCGTGGTGCCTAGCGCAGGGCCCGCACCCCATTTACATAGTGCTGAAGTGACTGTATACGAAATTTCCGAGGCAAATTAATGCTCATAGTAGATTTTGATTGTACGAAATGGAATGAAATGATCGAAGTAGAAGTACTCAAGGTTCGGCCCATCAACAAAGCCACGTGTATGATATTAGGTCAAGTGAGATAAGCTTGGACCAGAACAGTACGAAGGTGTTATTATAAATTATTTACCACTGGGTTAGTGTAACGTATTCATTGACCTACGGTTATGTGCATGGTTATGAGTGCTACCTTACAATAACTTCAGGGGTATGTTCTCTTTTTTTTGTGTGTTTAATGTACGCCAAATTACATGGATTTCTAATCATTTTACCATTTAATTTCACACATTACCTTTCATAAACAATCACTAAATGGAATTGATAGAATCCCTTATGTAAATGAAGTTTAAATGAATGAAACTAAAACTTAGTGATACACTACGCAGTCATTTCATCGTGAAATACTTGATAACACACATCTATCATGCAATAATTACCGGACATCACTGCCAATAATTGTTTATGTATAAAAGCAAGCTAAAATTTTCCTTCCTTTATAAATTTGAGAAAACCAAGTAGACGTTCTAAGCCAACCAAATCTCTTATCTTGTTATTTATAGAGAAATATAGCGATCCTCGGTGGTAAACCTACCTACACTCCATGACGTCAGCAACACTCGCTGGAGTTGTGGGTTTTATCTCGTTTTATGAACTTCTTCCATTATTGCTGTTTAAACGTGCAAGGTGTTGGGTGCATCTTACGCATAGATTCCCCGTCACTTTCTTTCCAAACTAAATGGTCCCTTCCCGTTTCCTCTTTCAGGAACAACTTCGTTCTGGTTAGAGAGGCGTCACTGACATATAATATAATCTTATTGCTCGGGAAAACTTGGCTGGTTTCAAAATCGAGCACAGTCCTCCCACATCAGTTAACGACTGTTGCTCCATCTGTATCGGAATTCGTCGTTCCACTATGGAAACTCTATTATCTCTATCAGTTAAAGTTAGCCGCGTACTGATCTCTGAGAGCTACAAAAATTTCACTGCGTTCACATTGAAGTATCAGGGTATTTCCCCAGTTTTTTTGTGTCATTTATTTACAGTTTTGTTCTTCACTGAATGAAGCTAGTTTAAATTATGTTCCTCCATTTCAGTGATAAAATTTTGTATGGGTTTTACTTAGAAGTTGGTTTTGATTGCGCTTTATGCAAGTATTGTTGCGACGGGATAAGTCGTTGCGTAGATCTTGTTTGCGCAGCTCTGGAACACAATCCCCATTGGAGGATGTTATTGTCAAGTTTAGATTAAAAGTTCTCATTAACATCTTTCGTAATCTCATAGGACATTCATGCTTTTCTAGGCAAGCATTACAACTTGGCTATAGCTTCACTAAAACGTTGCTCCTGATAATGAATCTCCATTTTCATGTAATCTCTCTTCCGTGTAATTTTGCAGCATTATTTTGCTTTAAAGCATGCGAACACAGTATACACTGGCTCTTAATTCTACGCTAGGAAAATGATTGAAAACGTGAGATTTGTTTAAAGAGAGAAGTGCACAGTGTCCAACCCTGACTTCCACATTCCTTGCAGCAGCCCACGTTGCAGTGCAATGAGACAAGTGTTCGGGAGGGTAGGAATAATTCTACAGTTAGCATAGCTATAATCGAAATCCGCATTTTGAGGTTACGTGATCAAGAACGCGTTGAAACTAAACCAAAAAAATTGAATGAACATACTTCAAAGTAGTTAGCGAGCCATGAGTTTTGAATAAGTTCTACTGAAGTGTAAGCACTCAAGGTTGTACTTCAGCTACTAGTTACCGGGTTAGTGGAATCATTACCACTAGTACACGAGTTGTGTGTGTATGAACACCTCTTGATAGACGTTGTGTGCACTGCAGTAGGCAGTCATTGCTGCCGTGTTACTGTCTGCCAGTTACCTTCTTTGTATTCTCAGTTCAAGTTCTCCATGAACTCATTGCTCTCAAAATCCAAGTTCTGGTTCTAAAGTAACATTTTAATCCAATGCAGAAGAGAATTTTGTTTTCGTTAAAGAAACTAAATTTTTTATTGAATTCTTGGTTTATCTTGACTTGAGATATGATACAAAAGCAATGGTGTAATGAGGCAGATGATAGCACCCGTAGCACCCTTACGTTATGGTATTGCTGTGCATGCTGTGCATCACGAGCAACACTATTGCCTGGCACTGTAGTGGTGGCACTGTACGACAACAGGCGGCAGGCAGAGTGGGAGCGGCGGCCGGTCGCGGCTCAGCGAGCGCTACGTCTGCCACCCAGCCCGCTGGAGGCAGTCGCGCAGCTGGCGTGAGCGCGAAGGTGAGCGATGCGGTGCGTGCAGACATGGAAGAGCGAGGAACCACACCCGAGCGAGTCGAGTTCGAGAACTCGCTCGTCGAGCAGGGCAGCGATGAAGAAGATTACCTCTCTGAGGAGGAGTGGACCGATCGAAACTTTGGAGCCTCAGCGAACGAACTTGACGACACTAACTCCAGCGATGAATTTTGTGACAGGTTCGTGTTAGGAGCCTCTAACTATGCTTGAACTTTGAATCTAGTGAAAGCAATCCCTGGCATCCACCATTTCTGTCGAGGTATTGCCGCAATAGTCTCTTCACGTGAACCTTGCTTTTCCTGTCCCCTTCTCCTTTAGTTCCTGTTACTTTCATGACAAGTAAATGTGTTAGGTTCAAATTGCCTTCTTTTTAGTAGTTTATTTTCCAAGTCTACTTGAAATGTTTCTTGTGTTGGGTGCATGACTATAACGGATGTCCTTTCGGGCTTACCTCTCAGTCAAGCAAGGCTCACGCTTCTTAGTTCTGTGTTCAACGCATCATACAGGTGCACGAGTTTGGGTTTGTCGTTATTTTTGGTGCAAATTATCGTTATTTATTTTGTTGCTGGAAGCGTCAGGGTGAACTATATTGAAATGAGTGATTTTGATTTTTTTATCTTATTTTATCGGAATCAGTTGTGACGTCAGCTAGACTGGCGTAAATGCTAATGTAAAAATTGCCAGTTAGCATTGTTGTGTAACTGACTGGTATAAGTGTTGGACTTTAGAGTGGCATACTGATATTCCCAGTTAACCCGAATGTACCACTTGTTGGTATTAGTGAAGTCAAGAGTGGCGTTCTGATATTAGACTTGAGTGAGTAGCTCATGAATTGTAGAGGCTTTCTTAACAAACACAGATGTCACAATAGCTGGCACTGTCTACGCCCCAACACTTGTGAGGGACTTGTGCATGGCCTCTGTGCGGTAAAACTAAGATGCCACTTCTCAAGTGTAGAATTGTGTTTTATGACTCGACTTGTGCAGTGAGGGCGGCAGTGAGAGTGGCAACGAGGAGGAAGGGAAGGAGCGTCCCCAGCACCCGACTCCACATCTCCCCAAAAGGTGGGTGTTCATCTGGAACACGTCTGCATGCGCACCGATTGGCACTCAACTCGCTTCTTCATCTCAAAAGTTATGCTGCTGTTGCACCTCTCTGGAGGTACATTAGTTGTATCAATGGGATTTAGCGTTTTCAGCGAAAGTGTGTTAGGTCCCAAGCTGAAGAGTAGGTTGGTCTTTGTTTAGTTGGAATAGAATTATTTTCGTCTTGATCGGGACGTAATTTTTCAGTTCAATGATGTCCTCTTCCCCTGCTCTTATTACTTTCTGCATCAACTTACATCTTGTTTCATAAACTTTGTCCTTACACACTTTTATCTATGCGCAGAGAATTTTATGTGGAAACACTCCTTTTACTAAAATTCCTCTCCTTTTATTCCATGCTGAATGTCACTGTTTCATTTCTTACTTGGGAACATCTTTGTTGAGTTAAGGAGGTTTATGCTTACTTACATTATTAATATGTTACAATTTAACCACCGAACTAACTGTCCTGAAGTTGTATTATTTTCATACTTGAGAAGAAACATCATTCTCTGTTTGCATTACACTATATCAAACCTAGTCTGTTCATGAATGTAGATTTATTTAAAATGATTTTTTCCCTGTAAAAATCATCAATACATAAAAGAAAATTTTTATTTAAAATAATTAGGGCGTCTATTGGTTGACCACTGATTATGTTCAATAATGTCAGTGCGTGGGTGTCTCTGTAAGTGAAGGTTGATTCGAGATCAAATCGCATCTCGCAATGAATAAAATTACTGCGCCACAATTGGTTATTCTCGGAAGATTTCTTTCGTTCAAAAATTCACAGTATAAAACTGGGGGAAGTTTCCCTCAGGAGCTCATTTCTTGATGAAGATAGAAATGGGCTATTTAATCACATAACTTGTAAAAATAATAATTCTAAGAAAACATCCGTTAATCACACATCCCAATTTTTAATCGGTTTTGCACCTTTGGACGTTAATATTATTTTTGAACGTATGTGTTTTTCAGTACCTACAGCTTTCTCAACTTTTATCGTGTGAAAGAAACTTCTCACTCAACTTACTCTTCCCATACGCATGGAATCTTGTGTGGGAACGCACCTTGGGCATAGATTTCACGTTTCCTAAACTCCATACTAAATGGTATCTTCCTTCTTTCACTCTGGGACATCTTAATTGTGGTTGGGGTGACCTAAACTAACTTCTCTGGTCTAATCAGAGAGATCATATATATATCAAAGCTCATGCATTCATCAGTGTTATAAATTTCAAAATATCTTTCTTTTTGAGGACCAAAAAATACTGAAATGTAAGATCTCATCAGTGATGCTGTATTTCAAAACATGTTCCTGTATCACATTGGGACTAAATTGTGCGCGCAGCCACAAGAAAGCGGCGTCATCGAGGTGGAAGGAGGGGCGGTGGCAGCGCGGCTACAAAAGCACCAGGGCAGAGGAGCACGAGTCCGAGTCTGACCTCGAGTCGGACGAGTACAGCGGCGAGTATGGGGCTGAGGGTGAGTGTAGTAGCTGCAATATGTGTGTTGGCGCCATTCTTATACGAGGTTTTGGGCGCTTGAGGTGGTACTGTGTGTGGTAAGCAGGTTATTTGCGCGTCTTTGAAGTTGGTGTGTACACTTGCGATGGTTTTGTGTGTGAAAAGAAGGGTATTTGCGCGTCTTGAGAGTTTGATTTTCGTTAAGTCGAAAATAGATTAGGATATGCCATCAGGGACCAGCCGGGTAACCCATTCCCGGGTTCATGGCCGAATCCCGCGATTTCAGGTACTTGTCACGAACAGGCTTCAGAGTAGAAGTGGAGGAGAAATAAGTTGCATTCATAAATAGCCATCTCCACGCACTGGCACCAGTGTACAGTCCTTATAACACTAAAAAGAGTCCTTTTAACCGAAGTGCGGTGCCAAGATACAAATTTTTCCCCATTGTTGATAAGATTGAACTTCCCAAATGTTCTTTCTTCCCAAATTAGTGCTCCCTGCTGGAACATTGTAACGGATCTTGGCTCAATGCATCATACCTAACTCTTGCCAACTGTATAGTACTCAAGCCACTGTTGTCAGCATAGGGTAATTTGGTGGTGGTATGCTCGTGTGTTGCCTCGTAGGGCTCTGGGGATGGTACAAGATCCAGTGTAAGAGTAGAGGACCGAAGTCAAAACTGGACGAATTTATGTGGCTTACACAGCTTCAGGCGATCGTGTGTTTTGTTCTAGGATGCCACTTTCTCTGCTGCCCTTAGCGGGTTTATCCCAAGGGGAGAATTAGCGCTCCCGCAGCTCTCAATTGCCATGGGTCAATGTGACGCACATAATGTTTGACTGAACTGGTGATAGGGAATAAAACGAGATGGTTGCTGATGTTCAAGTTTACTCTTATCAATGATGCTTGTGTCGTACAGAATCAGAAAGTCAAAAATTGTGTGAATTTTATCCGTTTGGTTATATTTCATAAATAACACCACAAAAACGTCTTGGGGAAATGAGATGGCTGTATTGGGAGCAGAGAGGTCATCTTTATTAATATTCGTTCAATGATGCTCTTGGAAACATTCCTTCGAAAGAAAGTGTTACTTGGTGTTTTCACTGCGCGATGGTATTGTGTGTCTTTCCTGATTCGACAATGCTTGGTTCTACTCCTATGCAATAGTACCGTGTGTCTTTACAGAGACTGAATTCTCGGTATGTTTTAATGTGACCGTACAGAGCTTTGGGTATTCTGAGCTGTAATTGACTATCATGATCCTCGGGTGTCTAAACATGGTCCAGGGTCATCGCATAGCCTCCAGTAAAATATCTGAAGGCTATCCAGTGACTCTTCACTCTGTTTGGGCGCCAAAATATCACAAGACTCGATTACAACTCAGAATGTTCGAAGCTCTGTACGGTTACACTGAAATATAGAAAGAATTCAGTCTCTGTGAACACTAGTGGCACCATTGCGTAGTGGTCACACCAATGACTATTTTATTTTGAAGGAAAATTCTTTCAAGGATATCATCAAGCAAATGCAAACACAGATGGCCTCCCAGCTCTTGAGTCGGTGTGAGGGTACTTATTTTCAACCCATAATCCGTTTATAATAATGGAAAATTCAAAATTAAAGTTCCATCTTATTATCAGGTCTTGGGTAAGTCAAACTTCCAATATTTGGATCGGTAGCCGAGGGGAGAGGAATTTAATACCGAGGAAGTCAGGGTTCAAAGGGCGAAAGAAAGTCATGGAAAGCTATGAAAATTTCACTGATATTAAGTATAAGCGCACTGTGTTCCAGGCGACGAGAGCCACACGGCGACAGAGGGCGAGGGCGGGGCTGACGATGACGACGAGGAGGATGGCGAGGAGCTGCGGCGGCAGCGGGAGCGCAGGAAGATGGAGATACGACACACGGCGCCGCCTAAACACACCGACACGTCAGATACCGCTTCCGACACTGAGGTGAGAGCGATGCACGTGCCTCACCCGGCACTGCGCTGAGAGAGCTAACGTCGCTACATAACTTCATTTCCATCGCCAGTGCTATTTTGAGTTAGAGATAGGGTGATGCAGGGTTGAGTGACCGTGGTGTAGTTTTACACACTTTTTGAAATATGTACTTGGTGCTGTTCATTGAAAATTGAGCTAGCTAAAGCAATCATTACTCTAAAGCAGTGGTTCTTCACCTTGTTGGAGGTACTGAACCCCACAAGTTCCAAACATGCATTCATCGAACCCTTCGTCGTTGAAAAAATAAAATGTGCTTTTTTATTCAAATTCAAAACATGTGTATATATGTTATATACTGTATTAGTACACAAACTGTACGATGAGGACTTCAATGAAACTGACTCACCGAACCCCTGGGGTTCGATCGAACCCAGGTTAAGAACCACTGCCCTAAAGCAAAAACATAGATATGGTTTTTTTCTTTCTAATTCTCGAAACTTTATGTGGCTTAATTTTTGAACAAATTTTGATTGGTGCGAGTACTTCTGAGACAAGGCATGACGTTTGTTAGTGTGTAGAGTTCCCAATTATGTTTCAAAATTGAAAATTGACTCTACTCTTCAGATCGCAAGTGACGATGGTTCTGCTGAGAGTGACACTCAAATTGACACGGACTCCGAATTTGGCGAAGACGAGCAGAAGAATCGCGGCCGTGTTCACGATATCCCCTCGATTATCATTGGTGAGGAGGAAGGAAGTAATGCTCCAGCTCCTGAATCTACTGCCCCCTCGGGTGTAGAGCCAAGCAAACCTCCTTTGAAGAGCACAGAGCGTATATTGGTGGCTGAAAAGAACGGGGCTGAGAAGAGCGCCAGTCTGACGAGCCTAAGTGACCTGACTTCGTCCACAGTTGTGCCCTCAGCGAGCCCCGTGCAGCAGCTCCGGGCCCGTCTTGGGTTGCACAGAACTGAATCAAACGAGGCCCTCACCTCCGAGCGCAACCTGCTGCTTAGACGCAAGTATCTGCTGGGCCAGGGCAGCAGCCTGCCCAAGAAGTCTGTGTCCACTGCTGACTTGGGCAACAAGTTCAAGAGCTTCATGGAAAAGATTTCAGAGACTCAGAAGATGTTGCATCCTGCGCCTGAGCCAAGTCCTGCCATGCAAGCGTTCATAAATTCCTCTTCAGTCAAAGGCAGCCCTCAAGGCCTCTCTCCTCTGTCGCCTTCTTCTCGTCTGCCTGGAGACGAGGAAGTTATGAAAGGTGAAAAATACGTTCATGAGTCCGAGTCTTTAGAGCAAAATTCAGTTTCTCAAATCCAAAAAGATACTGAGGATGCGGATAGAAATGTAAAGGTGAGCAAGATCAAAAATGATTCTGAGCTGAATTTCGGTGAAATGGTCGATTTAGAAAATCCTCATCCTGATGTGAGTGCTACCAATGATACATTATTTGTTAGGGAAGAAGAAAAGGACTTGAGTGTGATACTGGCTAATACGGAGGATGTAGTGGAAACCGTTAATGAGAGCCTTGTTCAAAGAGACTTCCAGACAATGGCGGCAGAGCTGGGCGTGGACAACAGTCTACACAGCGTGAGGTCTGTTCCTAGCGATGTTGATGATTTGTTTGACCAACTAGCCAAAGATGCGCAGGATGAGCCAGCCAGCTTCCTCAGCCTCACTGCTGCTCTAGAAGGGGATAACTCGACCAATTTGCTCCGAGAAAACGATGCTGAAGTTTTGCGCGAGATAGAGTGTGCTCCAAAGTTGAGAGAAAAGAGTTCTGTTGGAAAACCAGAAAAACTGCAAAATGAAGGAGTTAATATTAGATCGCTCACAAGTACAGAAAGAGATGATGATTTACCGTCCTCGGGGAAAAAGAAATCTCCTCTGGAAGGTAAGCGTTTTGAACTTTATTCTCCTGCGGAAGAGAATCTGAGGTTGTCTTCAGAAGACTCTCCAGTGCTAGAGAGGCCGGATGCCAAGTATGACATCAAAGTGGCTGCCACAACAATGGCCTCAAATTTGAACGCCTTGTGTTTACCGCGAGTAGCGTCAATGGAAAGTCTTGGAGAGACGGACTCGACTGCTTCTGCAGTTATACGTTCGGTCTCTGAAGCCTTGCCTGCTGTGCCTGACGTACCTCCTCCAGTTGTTGAGGAAGAAGAATTTGAAGTCCCAGTTGTGAGTGTGAATGTTAGGTCAAACATGCTGTCTGAAATCGATGCTCTAGACTTCATGGATGTAAACGGTGAGGAAGTTAGTGAGGCTGAAAATAGTAAAAGAACGAGTCACGCGCTGCCTTGTAAAAGCCATGGCCATGCTGCTGTGGTGTCGGAGGCTGTGGCCGTCTGTCAAGACTCCCCTTCTAAAACTGTGTCCAGTTCACCATCTCGTGATGTTGCAAATATTTCCAATGAAAGGATTTGCAATCTTACCATTGATTCAGATTCTGATCCCTCGATTCATGTCGGAAACGATGTGCCTCATCAGGATGATTCTAGAGCTTCGCAGTCTAAAATAGACAACACTACTACTGCGTCACCAACTCAGTTGAACGGAACTGTACCAGAAGAAACAGAAGTCTCATCTTTCGTAGTATTCCCTGAAACGGGCTCTTGTGATTCCCCTCAAGAAACATCTACTCCTGCTGACTTAGCTGCGGACGTAATTTCCGTGGACATGGAAGAGGAACACGAACGTAATAACGGCAAAGATAGGTTTGGTTCACGCGACAAAGAGTCTGCTCTGGGGTCTAGCCCTGTGCACTCCCAAAGTTTCGAGTCAGGATTTTTGAATCAGCAATCTAGATCAAGTAGCCCACCTTCTGAGGAGGCTCCAGCTTACTCGTCAACATCGAGCAGCAGCAATGATGCTGTCAAGTCGAGTAGTCCCGAGAAAAAGCCGTCAAGCTTAACGAGTCCCCTAGGTATGAGTTTGAAGCTCAACAGCAGCAGTAAAGAGGCTTCTCTCTCTTCACCAGATTTAGTCAAAAATATTACCTTCAAAACAGACATGTCTTCATCTTCCAGTACTAACCTTACATCTCCAGATAGAGTTAAATTGACGGTGTTTTCTGGCGCCAGTTCAGAGCAGAAGAAGGCACCGAGCAGTAACAGCAGCTCTTCCACCCCCACAAAGCGTTACGAAGGCTACATCCCACGCTTCAAAGACCACATCAGCCCCTTTTCGTTTGCTCGTGATACGCTGGATATCAGGAAAGACAATAGAATATCGTCTTCTACCTTTGGAGTGGACAAGGGCAAGGCTACTGAAGCAGAACCCCTTAAATCAAAGGACAAAAGCGTTGCACAAGCGACAAGCCCCGAAAAACCACGATTGGCAGGGTCAACAGCTGCTTCCGTCACGTCCTCTGCATCTGAGAACGGACTTGCTCTCCAAAAGCGAGACAAGAACGCTTTCAATGCAAAGAAGAAAGACGGAGATGTGGTACAGCAACTCGTTCTGTCGCGCATTGCTCGCAAGACGCCTGAGAAAACGAATAGAAGAAATTCGCGATGTACATTCTCGCCTCTAAATTCTAAGGAGGACCTTTTGGACGACAGTAAAAGTAGTTTGCCCACGACGAGCAGCGTCAGCAGCAGCAAAAGCAGTTCTAATGTCCCCAGTGTAGTTGCTGCTGCCACTAACGGTGTTGATTCATCGAGAGAGTTGAACAAGTCAACCGGTAATTTAAGTGGCAGTGTTTTACTAGAATCCAGTCAAAGACATATCCCAAAAATTTCACAATATTCTCCTATTGAAACACGTCTTTCAGGACGAGATAGAGCAAACACGGTCGTCGGAGGGTTTTCTAGAGACAATAAAGCTGTGTCCTTGAGCAACTTACCCGCGACTCCTCTTACTCACCCTCACCAATTTGTGAATCTTTCCAGTTTTACGCCATCACCTCCCAGATTGGATCCAACATCTAATGACCCACAAACGAGCAGTAAAGCAACAGAAGATGAAACACCACGACCTGCTGGCTTGCCTGCGGCACCAGTGAGTGCTGTGATATCAGGACTAGATCTTGAGCGCAGCAAAGCTCGAGAGAAAGCAAGAGATTCTGCTAAGACAAAATCAGATTTTGACTTGGGCTTGAGTCCACCTCATGTTTCAGCTTCTGTAATGTCAAGGCTGCAGCGAAACTCAAATGCCGAGATTGTAAACGCCCCCGAAGTTCCTACCGGAGCTCAAAATTTACGGTCCTCACAAAGGAGAAATTCTGGTAAAAGTCTCACGTCGCTGGATGGAGCTGATGAACTTGCAGTTCTGAGTGACCGAGCCAAAGAAGAACGCGTCCGGAAATTGCTTGCTGAACAGCGTGCTCGGGATGCCGAGGCTAAACACAAAAGAGAAGTCAGGGACGACAAGGTCATGGAGAAACTAAAGGAATTCAGAGTCAAGAAAGATAAACAACAATCTCATAGCCCTCCTGATGCTGAAGCCTCATCGGCTCCTCAACACGAGAGCAAAGATAAATTTGAACGTCGGTCTTCGAGACGACCATCAATGTTAGAACTGGAGTCCATGCAGGTCTTCGTGCGACCTCAGATTGCGGTCGCCACTGTTGTTAATATTGACGGTCATCGGCCAGAAGAACATAAATTTTCAGGAAGTGACGTTTCTGCGCCTTTATCATTGCCCTCAAACACATCAGCACCTCTGAAGTCCAATACAGAGCCGCAGACTAGCATTCCTGCCCCGTATACGTCAGGTGCTCCGTTCTTCAAATCAAGCACACCGGCTGTAGTGACACCCCCACTCTCCACATCGACTCCCGTAACCAGCCCCTCGATGACCACGCCTGTTGTTCCCTCCGTAGCTCCCTCAAGTCCTCCACCTCTCACGCCGTCCCAGATCTCGGCGTCCAAGGCGGCCGCCGGTCAGTACGCCAAGCCTTCCTCGGAGCGCAAGTCCAAGTCGAAAGACAGGGAGCGTAGACGCAGCCTCATCCAAGTCTTTGCTGGTGAGTGGCAGCTTTGAGTTGGTGCTGAATGATAGACGTCTAGTATTCACCATGGTTGTGAGGAGCAAAATTAGGCATTAGATGATGGATACTAAGTCTGCTTGGTTTTGAACTTCATCGATATTTGTGTACATGGGGAACAAGAAACGTGGAATGTTGTTTGTGTGGTGTCACTTTTGCTCGATGTTATCAATTTCAAAGCAGTCTACAATGATATATTGTTCAAAAATTTTGCTCAAACCATTATGTATATTAGTTCTAATCCTAAAACTGCGACGATTAGTTCACATTAGATTTCTGTTTAAAGACAAATTGACGATAAATTTAATTGCAAACGTACGTACGCATTTGCTTTCTAACGAAATCTATGCAGAATTTTTTCAATTCTAATTAAATGCCAGAAGTTCACACTTCTGCGTCCGAGGACGACGCAGTAACTTGAAAGCAATGTAAGTGATTAGGTAATTGAAATACTGTTTATCTCAATTAAACTTCATTTCAAAGAGTAGTGCAGCAGAACATTCCGCCGGTTTACAGAAGTTCATGAGAAAGTGACCACTGCCTCCTGCAAATAGTGACTGGCAACTTTATTCCGGAAGCTTGCACGACGCCTGTCTCTTGTCTCTCTCGTAGTGTCTTAATTAAGACTACACCTGATGTCTTGTAACTCGAGCTCATTTTTAGCTGTGGGATTTTCGATTATTGCTGAAGTTAAAATCAGTAATACAATGATGTTTACTTGCAATGTGGATGAAAGTTTTAGAGTAGAGCATGACAATTGATGTGTTCCAAAAGCGAACACTAGCGAAGACGAAGGACGCTGATGAACTGCACTCGTTTCAGGAGGTTAACGGCTTTGTTTCGAATACTTCTTTTGAACTAGTATTGTATATGTCTTGTATGGGTTCAGCTTTTGTACTTTTTGCTTTGTGTCCTTCATTATTTTATAACTTGCTTTTTTATCGTTATCACTCTAATCTACCCGCTCTCTTCATCATTTTTCTTCGCTCTTCTTACAACTGCTTCAGTGTGAACTCCCTCAGGGGGAGGCGGCTATTGTTGCTGTGCGAATTTGCGCTCCCTAGGAGAATATGTGAGGTCCCGAGCTGAAGTTTAAGTGCGCATTCCTTCTCTTGAAACAGAAAAAGTATTTTTGGTTTATTTTATTATGATGCGGACCTTTTCTTCCGGTTCACCGCTGTCCTGTTTTTCAGCATCTTCTACTTTTTCTTCCATTTTATCCAGTTTCATTGATTTCTTTCATAACTCAATGTTTCTTTGCCTGTGAGATTTTGTGTGGGAACACACCTAGTGCGGAGATTCCCCTTTCTGTTCACTCCATGCTGAAATGTTTTTCTCTTTTTCCCATATATGGAATACCTTTGTTGTGGTATGGAAGGCTTTCGTTTACTAATCTACTCTTCAGAGTGAACTTCTTTTTTTTATCAAAGTACTGCTTAATAATTGTTGATTTTTATGTTAGTTGTTCTTGAATTATTTATAAAAAAAATCTCATTCCGTTTTGTCTTTGCCAGCACTGTATCTCACTTATTGCTGCTTCTGTATTACTCCTCTGACTCTTCCGTATTACTTTCTGTATCTTTTTCTTCGGCAGTTTTCTGAAAATTGCTCAACCATTCTAACCATTTTTGCGCAATTCTTATCCATGTTTTCTTACTGTTGCTCTCATCTGTTGGTGCATGCAGGGATGTTCAAGTCGAGCAGCAGCGTGAGCCCCGACGAGCGGCGCCCTTCAGGAGGCTCGAGCCCGTCCCCCTCCTCCAGCACTTCCCCGCCCTCCCTCACCGTGCCCAAGAGCCCTGCCACCGCCGTCAGGGACAAGCTCGCCAAGCTCCGGCTGCCCAAGTCCAAAGAGTCCAAGGTGAGCCTGCCATGTACTTGCGCCCTCGCAGCTCCCTGTGAGAGGTCAGTGGCCCGTAACTCGTGTTAGAATGGAAGTGTTTGTTCAGACACGCTACACTGAGGAAGCTGAAAGGTTTTTTTTTCAATGATAGTGTTTGTGTAATGCTCTTTTATTGTATCTCATTTACAGGTCTTACTTGGAAGAAGTATTCATTTTGCCGCTTTTTTCATTATTCCTTAATTGAATTGAATAGGAATTGGGAATGCATTGTGGATTCACTCAGAAGAAAACGAAAGAATTTTTTTTGAGAATGCCGAGTCTGTTTGTCCCTCTATTCCTAACAAAGTCTGTGAAAAGTGTTAAAATTTTTGAACACAAATGTCGGTACATAATCTTGAGTGATTTAATTCAATTAAATATCACAATAGTGCTGTAGTAAATTTAACATATATTTGTGTGTGTTAGAAGAGGGGGCATATTCTGTGGAAATGTAGTTATAAAATAAATCGAGTAAACATTGAAAGCAAAGTAGAGCAGCCCGACGGAAGAAATATTTCCTCATTCTGCTAAAATTTATGTCAAGATATTAGTAGCCCTTCTTTCAAACCAGTGATCTACAGCTCCTAATGGATTCGTACTTCATATTGATTGATGAAGTTTACAATTTTTACGTCGGCTGATAACTACGGAGATCGAATTTATATGAGGATGATTGTAAACTGAAGTTACTGTATTGACGTTTGCAAGGGAAGATTACACGACAGACTATTGATTTGATCTGCTGATTAATCCCTTTTTTAGGTTCCAGAAACAATTTCTCCCTGCTGATATTTTTAATTAGATATATTTTTTCCTGATCATTCCTATAGTATGGATTTCATGATCGCTATGCATGTATATGCATGTTAACTGATTCTATGGCACAACAAATAGAAAATGTTTCAGTTGAAACGTTAATTTGTTATATTCTATTTCTATAATTTCAAGTCTACTATTGTACAATGACGGAGGTGGAATCTGTATCGACGCTCAATGAGCAAATTCTTCATCGCAGGGGATTTCATTTTATTACATTCAATTATCCCTCTCGATACAGCAACCGTGCTCTGCATGTTCTCAATTCTGAGCGTTGCAACATCTGTTATGCGTATATTGACAAGTAATACGTAGTTGTCTGATGACTTCTGTTATTCGTGAAATTAGTACGCAGTTTTGAACCTCTGTCCTTTCCGTTACAGTCTGGCAAGAAGCGATCGAGCAGCAGTGAAGTCTTGGATGACTCCAGCAGCGACATCCAGCCCCAGTCCCCCGACAGCCGTCTCGCCTTTTCCCTGCCTACCTCCCCCGCCCATCACGTTCCCACCCCGCCCTCCGCAACCACCTCCTCCGGCAGCAGTGTGCCGAGAGTGGGTCACCAACATCCCTCCTTTGCTCTCACCACTCCGCCTCATGCCTCGGGTACGTACTTCTTGTGGCGTAGCTCAGCTCTTACAGGATACACCATGAGGGTGTAGAATCTGCCTTAGCGTACACAGAAGAAGATTTTCCTCAATAGGTTTTAAGCACTGGATTACACATATTATGGGAGAGTTAAGGCCTTGGATTTCCTTGGACTTTACTTTCCTCTTGGGTGTTTTCACATACTTGCTGCAGATTCTTATTCAAGCGTGTCTTGGTTTCCACCCAATTTCAGGTTTTGGTGCTACTTTATTTTAATTATTTATTTACTTTGACTTTTATTTTTTGAGAGTGTGAGAGATAGCCAATGCGTTCATTTTGGTGACTTTATGGTTAAATCCAAGTGCTGCTCGATCTATTTGCTCTCTTTGTTTCATGAGTAAGGGACCATCTTCACGGTTAAGGTAAAATGACATGGTGCGTAAATGTATCTTTATTGATCACAAAGGTTTGATGTTTTTCGGAAATGTTTGCGTGAGGTTCACGGATCACAACAGGAGTCGGAGGATGTGTCAGAGCTAGAGATTCTTGTCTCTAAAGAATACTATTTGATTACCATCACTTGAAAAAATTTGTGTTTGTGTCTTAAAGACGAGGGCTTTACTTCTCACCTTGAGTGTGAGTAATAGCGCTGGGTATGTTTGGTTAACGCTTTATGTTTTGTGCGTTACGAAAGGTCTTAAACGCTTTTATGAAGTTCATTAAGAATAGTCTATTACTGATATCGTGATCCTAGTACTGATGTTGAGCTCCATGAATTTGATGCGTGTCGTTTCCACTGCTCGGCTCTAGCAAATGACTTCACTTGAATACGTCTCCATCTGCCTTGGTTCTATCGTTTGCGACCGCGAAGGTTCATATTTGAGTCAAGCCCCAAGTTGCTCGCTATTTATTTTCAATTTTCAGCTTTTGCTCAATGTAGTTCTGCTGAATCGAATGTTCGAGAGTCATAAAAATATCATTTTGTATAGTTTTACCGAGAAAGTTGCTGTATGGAAAGTCCCCATAATTTTAGTTTTTAAAACGATATTATAAAGGGTAAATCCTCTCTTTTACAGTGTTTATGCTCTGAAACCGTGTGAGGCGAAAAAATAAGAGTAGCATGGGTCCTCGGTCTGTTTCGACTCACATTCGAGGTTATCTATGCTTGAATTCTCGTGATGTGACTTAAGTTTGGTCACCTGCACCGTTTCCTTAGCAAAAATTGTTTTTAATGACCATTACATCATCTGAGATCCATACTGAAATAATGACATCAGATTGCAACACTTATCAATTATGATGAATTATGTGTTGTAACATTAAATGCATAAGAATGACACGTAGATTTTCATAAAATTGTGGGATCGACATAATCTAGACTGTACCACGACATCGTAAGTGATCTCACGTGCTCGCTGTCGACTGCTTCTTATATTAATTAATTGAACGTGTAATGGTGACCTGCATGATTTTACATTGATGGCTCCGGTCAACTAGAAGACCGTACTGTGGAAGAGATGTTTTAATTTTGTAGAAAATTAAGTGTTGCACGATAGCTCTGGCCAACTAGAAGGAAAACCGTACTGTGGAAGAGATTGATTTATTTTTGTGAACAAATTAGTGTTGCACGATAGCTAAATCTAGAAAACCGTTCTGTGGAAGAGATTGATTTATTTTTGTGGACGATTTAGTGTTGCACGATAGCTAAATCTAGAAAACCGTACTGTGGAATAGAGATTGATTTATTTTGTGTAGAATTTAATGTTGCACGATAGCTAAATCTAGAAAATCGTCTGTGTAAGAGACTGATGTTGAGTTGTGTGGACAGTTTAGAGTTGTAGCGTAGCCGT
>JACJUY010001945.1:91376-105357 GCA_014220935.1 Platorchestia sp. MABIK
GTGACTTAGCGATGTGATGTCGGTCAGCCGCTCCAGTGGCTGATTGTCGAGTCCCTTTGGACTTGATCTATGTATTTGCATTTGAGTTGGAAATTTAAACTAATATTTCTCAACTATTGACCTATTAGTGTATGGAGCGCATTTTCTAACCCATAAAATCAGTGCTAAAGTTGAAATCAAAAGAGCCTATACTCCTATATTTCAACAATAACTGAAACTGGGAGTTATTTAAGAATAATTTCTGTAGCACATAATTTTTTTTATCACTGTCGTTAGGCTAGGAAATGGTTGCTTAAATTTTCATATGGGCTCTTTCAGCGTCTCATCCTCATTACTTCTCTGTGTGTATTTTAAAATGAATGAAGTATTTGTAAAATATTCGTTGCGCTACTTTCATTTTTTTTGATTGAGGTAGAATGTTACGCAGTTGTCGATGTTAACAGTAATGATAACTGCTCTTGAATCATGAGACATTTTCCTATTTGAAATATGTTCTTATATCTTGAAAATCCATCCCGTTTCAAAAATGTCGTGTGAACTTTTTAAGAGGTCTGAAAATCGTTGTTTTCAAACTCGTCTTGTGATTTTTGAAATGTAATGTCGTTGCTGTATTGTCTCGAAGTAATTGTCAGAATCTTCTCATAATTAAACACTAGGAATGTGGGAAAGAGAATTTTATTGCTTACGACGAGTCCCAATGAGAAGGTGACGTCAGTTTTCATTCCAATGTATGTAAATTTTTATGCATGTGTTGAGGTTTTTCAGCCACTTGAGAAAAATTTTTGTTCTGCTAGAAAGTAGCGCCGTGAATTTTTGTTTTTTCTCTGTGGTTTTTAATACTTAATACTCGATGTCAGTTAGCAGTAGAAAATTGAACGCTACCACAGGCACTCTCTGCTGGCTTCTACAAGAGAGGAATGCTTATTGCACGAGTCTGCTAAAGATTTTCCACTGACTCGAATAAAAGTGATGTGCTGTTGGATTTATATTAAATATTGGAAACTAATCACTCGAAGTGTATAATTATTAACACAATTTTTAATGATTTTTATAATCTAATTTCGTCTCTCAACAACCTTACAAAAGCCAGACTTGTTGATTATTTCTAGATTTATTTTCATGACCAATGTGGATCTGCTCTGTTTCAAATTTAGTCCCATAACTGGTGACGATAGCCTGAGCGACGAGTATAGGCTTGGAAGCTGAATTTCCCAACCATGTTTTTCTAGAGTTCGAGAGGTCTTTTATTAAATGAGCTGCTACTTAAGGACTGGAATTATAATTTTTGAAGATAACTTTCATTTTTGATGGCCAGAAATAATCCCTTTTGTGGCCAAAGCAACTTTGAGAAGGAAGAATTGATCGTAGTGAAAATAAGTCGTAACCGTGATTCAACAGTTCACTGTAGAAGCCCTCTCAATCTTGAACGGTGAATACAGTTCAGATTAGTACAGTATCCCTCCTCGGGGTCGTTGCTTTTCCAGTTTTTATTCTGATCGATAGGCTTTAATCTGTGGCATCTAACACGTAATTCTATTCTGTTCAGGGTTTGGTTTTGCTGTCTATCATTCTCAGTGCATTTAACTGAACTGCTCCGATTGTGAGGAAGGGCAAAAACGTGATAATGTAGTAAATGGATTTTAAAGAGAAGGAATTGGGTGAAGATACTGGGAAAATTGTATAGTTTGTCATTCAAGGAACGTTTCAAGCTTGTGAGAACCTGTAATCTCTTTGAAAAACGGATGTACTACTGAGCCCCGTATGAACACTGAATAATACCGCAACGTAAAATTCATGGTGAGAGAAAGCAGAACATTTCAATCGAAGCTTACCAAATTCCAACATTATTCACGTGTAAATTAGAAGATTTTAATTATCATTGCGGTTAATACTCATTAGTAAGCGATTCATTTATGAAGCTTATAAAACTACCTGACTCGTTTCTAATGTTGACCATGGAGCAAAAGAGAAAGCACTCGAAACTTCGGTCTATTCGGAATATAACGGGTAAGATTTTGGATGAAAACAGGTAAAGTGCGACTGACAAGAACCTAAAATAGTACGGACTTCATTGGGAAAACGTAAGATATTACAGTGAATCCATACCTCCTGCTAAAAACTTAATTACTTCAGTAGAACGCGAGATTTTTGACCGTATCGCCTCAGCGATCAGCTGCTTTTATGAGCCATTAGAATAACAAATTAATGGAGTTACGTGCATTACGTCAGTCGGACAGGCGTGGAATTGTGTGCTTGCTAGTAAAAACCGCGCAGTGGTTCCATTTAACCGACGATCATTGATGAAAATTTTACCTATAGGAATTAAAGAGGTTAGTATTACTAAGTTTCCCTTAGGTTGAATTGAGAACACTGTGCTTTCCAAACCTACGTACGGTTTGAAACGCCAGTGTCAAACCTCATGGTATTTCGTTCGTATGTGAGCTGAAAGTTAGACTGGCCTTCCTTTTGTTAAAATAAAATAATTTCTTTTATTTTATTTTATAGATTTTGATTTCATAGATTTTCAAGCAACTTTTCTCGGTTCACAGCTGTTTTTTTCAGCATTTACGATTTTTTTCAATGTTAATTCTGTTTTTTTTTTCAATCCTGCTGTTTCTATGCATAGGGTGGGGGAGACACACTTTGTGTGTAAATTCCGTTTCCTTAATTCCATTCTAAGTGGTGCTTCCCCTCTCTTCCCTTTTAGGAACACCTTTGTTGTGACAAGGGATGCTGAAACCAGTTCAAAATCTAATCTCGTTCGTGTCAAGTCATGACATTCACAGAGCCGCTCATGCCAGAGGCTCCGTGAAAGTCTCCTGCTATAGTCCGACCAGAATGAAATGACCGTTTAGGGGCGGTTCCTAGAAATGCACGGTTGCCAAATCACAAACCCCTACCCATCGAAAATATTAGACAACAACGAGAGTTTAAGCAGAAAATAGGTAGCTTCTATTTTCAAAATATACTCATTAAAATATTCTTACATGCATTAAG
Source organism: Platorchestia sp. MABIK (assembly GCA_014220935.1). Lineage (NCBI taxonomy): Eukaryota > Metazoa > Arthropoda > Malacostraca > Amphipoda > Talitridae > Platorchestia > Platorchestia sp. MABIK. Next base: position 94,374 of record JACJUY010001945.1, read on the forward strand.
CTATATATGAGTATTACATTTATAATGTCCGCACTCTTGGTAGTTTAGCACAGCTTTTCTAGGAATTCATACATTGTTACCACATCTTATTCGTGTCACGTGGGTGCCATCCGGACCAGATGCCTTCCGGTCGTGGTACGCTGTACACCTGTTCAGTTGAATACCTCGCCCAGTCAGAACGGCAAGAAAAAAGCACACAAGGCGGAATCGCGTCACTTACATAGCCAAGCCAAGAAAATCGTTTATAACGTGCATCAGTTTTTCGTAGATGAAAAGGGCAGTGACGATTTGGCAACGTGGATGACGTTTTGTGCTCTGCCCAAAAACGGTCATTTCATTCTGGCTGGACTATAATACGGCATTAAATTTCAAGCAAGAAGGGATCCGTCGAGTAAAAAGTTGTCTTAAATCTTCGCGGTCACAGCTCAGAGACACGGAGCAGGTAAAAGTCATAGATTAGTTAGGCTTGCCTATCCTTCTGGGGCTGGTGACCCCTAGAGAAGAATTTGTTAGGCTAGCTTCAACTACAGGTAGAGCTTCGGAACTTCCGTCTTTCGTTCCCACTTGCTTCAGTTTTATGCCTTCTTTGCTTTTTTCTTTTCTAACTTATTGTTTCTATGCGCAGGGTCTCCTGTGTGGGAACATATCTTGTGGATAGAATGACCGTTTTCTAACTAGAAGTTGTACTTATTACGGTTTTCAGCCGACCTTACGATGGATAGCGCTGCTCGGTGAATCTAGAGCTCGATAGAGTGGAAGGCCTAGTGTTATTCCTTGCCATTATATTCAGATAAGGTAGCATTTCCCTGTGACTTTCCATGCTACTATTCCTTCAGTCAGCTGTATTTAATAAACTGGCTCGGTTTCTAGCAAACCTACTGCTTTGTATTCCTTTTCTCGTGAAATGTGGTGGCTTTTGCGTTCATATTGTTTATTCTCTTCTCCCAAGTTAGCTACTTCTCTTGTCAATTGCTACTTCTCTTGTCAACAAAATAAATTGATATTTTTTGAGAAATATTGTAACGATTATGGTTTATAATGAGGTCTCCAGTGGACTGATGATATTCTGTGTTGCATTTTTACAATAGCGAATTTTGTTCACCAAAACGATTGAAATGACAACTAGATTGGAATCTAGATGAACGAAATAGCAGCGCCATCATACGGGTTTGTTCAGCGAGCAATTTCCTGTCGAACCCCTCAGGGGGATACAACTATTGTATCTATGGGAATTAGCGCTCCCAGGGGGACTATGTGAGGGCCCGAGCTAAGTAGGTAGGCTTCCTTTTGTTGAAATAACATAGGTTTTTGTTCTGTTACGGACCATCTTTTTTCGGTTCACTGCTGTCCTGTTTTTTCAACACCTACTACTTTCTTCTTGAACTTTGATCTTGTTTCATAAACTTTCTCATCTTACTGTTTCTATGCCCTTTCTGCGTAGATTCCACGTTCCCTAAACTCCATACTAAATGGTGCCTTCTTCCTTCCTCTCTTTGGATCGCCTTTGTAGCGGATAGGGAGGCTTAAACTAACTAATAATCTAATCTAATCTTTCCTGTCGAAAGATTTTCTTAGAGTCCTCTTGGATTTAACATCATCATAATTTTATCCCAATTTGTGTACTGCTTGTTGAAGTCTGTACGAAGTTGCGAAGCCGTGACCTGTGGTGTGTTGTGCGCAGGCTGCGGCAGGCCCAGGAGATCGAGCGGCAGCTGAAGGAGTGCGAGACCAGGACGCGGGAGCTGGAGAGGCGCGGTGCCGTCGTCGAGCGCAGCTTGCGGGGCGAGCCGGTCAGTCTATCTCCTAAATTGACACGCTTTGCTTTAACACTTTAATATTTTTTTAACAATTTGTACATTCCGCATTTTGTACTCGTATAACCGTTATCACAACCACCATCATTAAACTGGCACTGGCATCATGTAGTCACCGACATCACAACGTGGAAGTGACTGCCACTCGACAATGAAATTCGAGGAACACATAAGGGCACAATTTTCACAAGGAATAAAATATATTAGAGCTGTTTATGAGAGTGGATTTTGAAATTCACTTTGACGGTAAAGAGTTAACACGTTGACGACGTTTACGCGGTTGCTACGGTTTGTTAGGTTTCAATTAGCAGAACTGAAAACTTGCTTTATTGCACGAACACATTTTTAACGCTCTAAGAAGTGTGACAAATATTATTGCATGATTATATTTTACTTCTTACTCTAAAATAATTATAAAAATAGGTAGTTAGCACAATTGATACGTTATTCATTTATACCGATACGTAAATGAGCGATTTGCACAGTGGTACACATGTGTATTAATACGTAGTTAATGTGCTAATGGTTTATGTCCGACGTTCGTCATGAAATCATCTTGCATTATGAAACAAGTATGCGTTATGTGTGTTTTAGCAGATACCTAAAGCAAAATAATTACTTCGACCGCGGTGTCTCGTACTAGTAATATTCCATTCACCTCTGTTGTAGTTAAATTTTATAGTCTGAAGCGGTTAATTTGAATAATAAATCGCCTAATCAGGTTTCTATTTTGTCTTATGACTGATGTTTTCGAAAAAGCAGTGTCTTGGACTAGTGAATTGTTAGATCTTTTTCTGTATTTTTTTAATTACATTTGAAGTTAAATGCATTCTAAATCACTTTTAGCAAAGGATTTGAGATTAGAGACGATCGCAAAATTGTCATAGTATTCTCCATGAAATGGAAACAGGGAGGGGTATTGCCAAGAAATTGGACGAATTGAACTATAGTAAGTAGAAGCATAAAATGAAGCTCCTCTCACAGAGGTGTACCAACAATGTCTATCCTATTCATCATCTTTAGGGCACATGAAAAACCACTTACGGCACGTTCAGTATAGATCAACTAGGTCCCCTGAGGGGCATAATATTGGCAATTGGTTAAGGTTAGCTAGGTTGGCCCCCTATCCTGTACTATGAGGACTAGCACTACAGGAGAATATTATTGGGTTACCTTAGCTACAGGTAAACCTTCGGGGCTTCTATCTTTCGTACCCATTTGGTCTCTTTCAGTTTTCATAATTTCCTCAGTTTATTTTTGTCTTTCGCTTCTTTCCGAACTTCTTATTTCTATGCGCTGAGTATTCTACGTGGGAACACAGCTTCAGCATAGATTCCATTTTTTCCCAAGTCCATACTTAATGGTGCCTACTCTTTCCTCTCTGAAAACATTAAAGCCATGGTAACGAAGCCTTAAACTAATTACTATATTAATGGGGCTTACTCTTTCAACTTAAAAGGTATTGATATATTTTATTTGGGAAACTCAATAATTTCGAGGACAAATGGCTTGAAATTGTGTCTGATTTCATGCATTGAGTTGAGCACTTTGAGCACTCACTCCCGAAGTGCTGTGAATCTTGTCCTGAGATTGAAGGTTCAAAATCAATACTGACCGTATTTACATTTAACTTTCTATTCACATTTACCTACCTACTTACAATTAACCAGGGTGGAGAGGCAGGGGAGGAGTCCGAGCTGATGAGCGAGTGGTTTGAGCTGGTGCACGAGAAGACTGGGCTGTCGCGATGGGAGCAGGAGCTCAGCATCAGGGCCCGGCAGCTCGAACTGGAGGACAGGGATGCCAGGCTGCAGCATCAGCTCGCTCAACCTGGTGCGTCTTCTTACCAACAAGTTGATGTTATAACTATTAGAAGTTCGTATTGCTTGCTCGCCCTGCCTGCAAGTCAACATGTTTTCCTGACCCTAGTATTTCCTGTTAATGCTAGCTGACCCTGCCTGCCTTGGAGCATCCACTGGTGTAAATAGTCCTAGAAAATCCTGTATTTATTCACTCCCCCGGTTTCGTGCGCCGTGATAATCTTATTTTTTTTACCCTGCTTGGAGCATTCCTCATGTTTTGTCAGCAATACCACTCTTATTTTTGTGCAATTGTTTTTGAGAAACTCTAATTGTTAGAACTGCTCAAGTTTCTAAGAAAATGCCTTCCTCGAGCGTAATTTGTGCGATACTCAGAGTACTTCTAAGTTTTGCATTTCTCAAAGTGAAATATTTTTTGGAGCTTCAGACGTAAACGTGGGTAGCATTTAATCATTCACGTTGTGGTGAAAATCTTGCAATGTTCTGGGTTTCATGTTTTTTGCATTTCGAGAATAGCATTCGTTGCAACATAGAAGTTCTAGTCTCAAGTCTACCGTACTTAACCAGCTGGCAGCTTTGTCTGCGTACATACTTTGAGTCGGTCTTGATGAATCTTTAAAAAATCAACGGCACAGTAATGAGTAGAGTAAAATTACTGCTTAATTATTTATTATGATAAAATAGACGAGTTAAACTTTTGTGTTCTATGCGGTTAAGTGTGTTTCTTTGCATTTTTAGATAACTGACTTTTATATGTTTTGCATTATCTCGCGTTTGTGGTCATCTTCATCATCAAAATTGAACATACTGCGTCTGTGTTCAGACTTACTTAATTACTTGAAGGGTACCGTCTCCTTAGACTGATGATATTCGAAGATGGAATTTTACTATTGGTTCAATGAACGCAGACGCTGCCCCCTTTGTCTAAACATTTGATACTTCAAAGGAAGTAGATCATGAGTTTTTAAATTTCACTTTTTATCTCAGCTGAAGTACAGGAAATCAAATGATGAAAACAGTATAGAATTTTTGTAAGCGTGTACGTATGTGTGTTAGCCCAATTGAGAGCATCCATCTAGTTAGCTCATGAGTGGAAGGAAATTAATTTTTTGGTTTTAAAGACACACGTGTATTTCATTTTTTTACCCTCTTCATTTTTCAAGGCTGGCTCTTCTATATTTCAGTTTTGAAGATATAAATATATGTTAATTGTAAGGGTGAGATTTCTTAAGTACCAACCTATTATTAATTTAGCATGCAAGGCGTATGAGAGTGGTGGACTTGAGATGGTAGGTCATGTGGTGAATGACGTCGGCCTAGATAAGTCAACTTGACGTCTCACTGAGAGTAGATGCATGAAACAATACTTGTTAACATGGAAGTCTCTATTGGGATCTCAGTGGTCTAGGAGAAGCATATACCTGAAAGTTTCTGCACATCATCTTGCATCCTTGTACCTGAATTCTCACCAGAAACTTGAGTAATACAATGTCAATTTTTATACGCCATCATGTAGCGAAGTTCAACTGTGAAGCGTTAGGAGAGAATGGTGTACTTTGGTGGGCTGGAAAGAAGCAACTGTGATGTTGGTGGGCACAGGCGCGGACGCAGGCGGGGCGGAGGAGCTGCGGGCGGTGAGGGAGCAGCGGGAGCATCTCAGGGTCATGCTGGAGCAGGACCGCCTCAGGTGATTCACTGTTTCTAACGAATTTCACGTTTTTAAATAACCTTTCCTTTGAAATCTTTCTCTCTTTGCCTGATCTTCAGTTTCCACATGCCCTGCTTTCTCATCTTGAATTATTTTTACAATTTCATTGCATGAAATGGATCTTAAAATTGACCGTTTCAAAACTTTACAGAATGTCATAAAAAAAACCAAGTGATTGTTAAAGTTTTTCCAGCTCCACGTAAATTACAGTTTTTATGATGCTATTGGTCACAAAAGCGCTGTTTATCGACTGAGCTATGTTGAACACTTTATGCTTTTTATGCACATTTATTTCTAATTGTAAAATTTAATTTTTTTTTTCGTTATGTACGTCTAATTTTTTCCAAATCAATGTTAATTTATTCTACAGGGAGGTTCCCTCGAGGGGATACAACTAATGTATCTATGGGTATTAGCGCTCCCAGGAGGAACATGTGAAGTCCTGAGCTGAAGGTTAAGTACGCCTTCCTTTCTTTTAAATAAACCATATTTTTTCTTCTGTAAGGAACCATCTTTTTTCGGTTCATTGTGTCCTCAACACCGATTAGTTTTTTCAACTTTTATTTGTTTCATAAACTTTATTAAATTTCAGTTTCTATGAACTACGTGTGGAGATACATCTTGTGTTCCTTTAAGACCATACTATATGGTGCTTTCCTCCTTCCTCTCTTGGGAACTTTTTTGTTTTGGTCAATGAAGCTCACACTAACTCCTAATTTAACTCACTTGGAGGTCCTTTTGGGAGAAATTCTTTCCTAATAATAGAGGATTCCTGACATTCTATTTCTTCTTAATATTCTTTCGTTCTTGCCGCCAAGTAAGCGATATTTCTTACAGTATTTATGGGGCATCAAATATTTTGATTTATATTTTCTTCCTTTCTTGCCCTTTGGTTTTTGCCTTGCACTCATTTTATAGTTTTCTTAATTTTTTGCACTCTTTTTCCTCATTTTTTTCACTTGCTGTTTTTTTGCTCTTTTTCTTTCGTACCCTCACTGGTGTACTGAAAGAGATTGTCCTTGAGCCCATCTTGCGTACTTAGCGCTTCTTAGAGATGGGTCGGATACATAAGTTACCCTCAGGATGTTATGCTGATAGCGTCGGTTTTCGTCAGTGTACTGTAAGAGAAGTAGCGCCCCTCAGTGGCTGCCCAAGCTAAATATTATACCTACTGCAGAATCAGCTACACTTGTTGCACGAGTTTGTTGTGGGTTTAGATTTATGGTTGGGCAGGCTTTATGTTTCACTATTTACTTTTGTCTCTTTCGTAGGTGAGGCCAGCGTACCATGCTACCCACCTCCGGCACGAGAATCTTCGTTTTTAATTCTTATTTACTCTTCCCTTTCTTTGTGATGCTTGCACCTTCTTTTGCCAGCGTAGCGAGCTGTGAATTGACATTTGTAGTTATGAGGCTCCTAGCAGTGCAATTGACATAGCACTCGTTGGATTCAGAGCGAAATAGTAGATAATGGCTGTTGCACAAGTTATTTGTAGACTCTTAGTTAAACTTTTTCTTTTAAACTTGTTTATCACGTCAATTTATTGTGCAATTGAGATTCCTTCCCGAATAACTTTGATAGTGCACATTCTGATTTCATGGGTAATTTTTTGTTTTGGAAAAACAGACACTGGATATTCTTTGCGCAGCTAAGTGTGCAAGATCGCTATATACAAATTCAAGCCCGAGTTATGATAAACTCCAGGTTTGGAATTGGATCGTTTTTTATTATCATTGGATAGAAATTAAATACGACGTATGACTTTTAAATAAAATATGTTCTGCAAGGTTTGTTGCAGCTAGAATGTGAACTGTTAATTCGCGGTAACATTTCTTTAAACATTCGTTTATGTTATCATAACCTGACGCAGACCATTCCTTGCAGGTACGTGGAAGAGGACCGCGACATAGAAACCGTCATGATTCGAAAGGGTCTGCAGTTACCCTCTGTCAGACGAGAGACTGGCGTCTGATGCCTCTAGGGATCAATTGCAGAAAAAGCTACTCGTTTGTATGACTAATAATAAAGGTACTCAATTTGGGTAGCACCACACGTATGGTGTCAACTTGAGCCTATGTATCCGGTGTCATATATTCGGGTTTGATTTTCTTTTATGTCGCTATTTTGTGAAAATGTGCATGGAATTCCAAAGCTTATTCGTTTAGACTTTTTTTGAGAGTTAGTGAGCGATAACTTTGGATTTTGTGAATGAGCATTTTAAACGCGCATAACCAACTGGTATAAAATTTAAACTTTCTACGGTTTTGATATCACTGATAGTGAGTTGCTCTAAAACCTACTCGAGGTAAGTATTTGTCTCTTCTATTACTGTGTCGTAATATTGTAAATTTCCACTTCAAACACCCCAGAGACGAACATGCGTAAATTTTTCCTGTACTCTCGTTTTACATCTCGAAAGCTGTCTTGTTTTCTCTCAATATTCCTCTCAGGGGGGATACAAATATTGTATCTATGGGAACTAGCACTCCCAGGGGGAAAATGTGAGGGCACAAGCTGAAAGTTAGGTAGGCTTTCTTTTTGTTGAAATAAAATGTTTTTGTTATGTTAAGGACCATCTGTTTTCGGTTCACTGCTATCCTGTTTTTCAGCAGCTACTACTTTCTTCTTTAACTTTGATCTTGTTTCATAATCTTCTTCCTCAACTTACTGTTTCTATGCCCCTTCTGCATAGATTCCACGTTCCCCTAACTCCATACTAAATGGTGTCTTCCTTCTTCGGGTCACCTTTGTAGCGGAAAGGGAGGCTTAAACTAACTAATAACCTAATCTAATCTTTCTCTCAATATTATCGATGAATGGTTAACTCGAAAATCGATTTTTGAATGGATTACTCCTATCAGTAAAAGAAAAATAATTTTTAATGTAAGCTATAATCAGTGCACCACTGCGCACCGTAAGGTTTTCTACCTACGCTCTAACTCTGCACAGGGTAATTTTCCTATACTTCCATCGTGCTCATGAATAGTGTTGCTGGGTATCTCGAACCTGAGCGTGATTTAGCGTATTGTTCTCATCAGGGTAATGTCCTATTACGAATGTGTGATATCTGGAGGTGTGTTCATGGCTGAACTTTGATGGATGAACTGTTTTTTTCTGTCATATCAAAGGTGTTGCTCATGCTTATCTTCTCATCATGTTTGCGTCGATTTGAATTGCGACAAAAGTCAGGCTTGAACTGAAATTACCATGCCGTGAGTTTGCATTCAAATCTATGATTTATAACCTAGCCGTATATCCCTGTGTCGAATTTATTGGAAGCTAATGGAAGACCAGTTCAAAAAAACTTCAGTTGTAAAATGTTAAAATGATTCAAGTGTCACGCATGCCCCTAAATTAGCCTCTGATAATAAACTTTGGAGCACTAACACTCGAACGAATCTGAAGATCTAAAAGCATTGCATAGCAACCAGAAAAGGTGCAACGGGCTAGAATGTACAGTGTTGAGTGAACATCAAGGTGCAGTTAGTTTGACCGAAAAATTCTTCATTCAGGAATTACTTAACCTCATCATCGGTTTTTTTGCAAGCACAAGTTACCAGTTTGCTAGTAATTTACAGAACAGAATTTGTACTTCTAAATGTGGCTCATGGACTGAAGCCAAGTAAGGAGCTTCCAGCTCTCGCTGCAACCTAACTTACCTCGTATTGTTTTTTAGCAACATGCGGACAACCCAAATTCATAATAATTTCACAAAATTATTTCTCTATTTTTGCTGTGCCAAGTGCACCAAAGTTACCGCTGTTCCTACGGTTCGTACACAACTTGATGCTGAGCTTACTGGTCATTCGTTCGTTATTGCACTACTTTAACTACCTATTTCTGAGCTTAGCTTTTGCCGTTTTCTTTATGTAGTACTGCGGTAATCCCTGTACACAGTATCATCGTTCGCTTCAAGTGATGCTGTGGAGCTTTAGTGAAGTTTAAGCGCTAAAACATCTCTCTCTTTTTACTATTGTGTGTTACCAAATACAGATATTTAACGAGCGCCTCGTGCTGTGTGTCACCAGATCGAGTGCCTTTGAAAATTAATGATTTGTTGATTTAGTCGTTCAAAAAGAATGCTGCCAATCGAACACTACATAAACACAAACGAAAGGGCGTGTGTGTACTCATTTAGCGATTACCGTTCCCTTTCATACATTCTGAAAATAACATTTTAAAACCTTTCTGGAATTGTGGCGATGACAAGGTCAGTCGCGCATGGCAAGACTAAAGCGTTTGAAACTTTATGAAAGCGAAAAAAAGAAAGCCTGGGGGCAATGGAAATTTTGGTCTCCCTTTAATATTTTAGCTCTCATAGATGTTCAGATACGATTTCGTATGAATTGTAAATGTGGAGAGGTTTTGATTTTTCCAAACTTCGGATTTCTCTTCGTGATGAAAATAGTAGCTCGATATCTTTCCGCGTCGTTTTACCTCAGAATTGATGCTTTAAGTACTGGTTTGGTGTGGTGCGTTATGTTAAGAGGCATTATCCGTATTATTTTAAAAATAAATTTATTTTTTGCACTGTTGTCGTAGCTGTGAACTACTAGATTCACGAGTCACAAATTTTGTCTCAATACAGTTGAATGTACTTGTTGTAATTCTTAGTACTAGTAGTAGTGGCAGCAGCAGCTGAATGTAATTATGGCTCTAATATGAAGCTTTTGCGTTTGTATTGCTCATATTTTCGTTCTACGAGGTGTTCAATGCTATTTTTATTAAGGGCATGAATATGTTCAGGTTTTTTCATTCGTGGTTCATGCTAATTCAGCGCTCTTCTGTGGCTTGCGTTCGAGCGAACTGCCGGATACGACTTGACCACTTCTAACCAATCTCTGTTACCATAAACTTGAGTTGGTGAAATAACGGGAGAAGCGCTTCTGAGGAACGGATGATCTAGTGCACTTCGCATCGCTGTCGCACCTGTTTAGCTTTCCAATCTTAACTAGTATTTTAGATACACAGTCAGTGAGGTTTCGTATAATCGATTTGCAATGTTTTGTGGTATATTATACGACCATTTGTGTGTATTTTAATTTGGGTTGGTCGTTCATAGGTCAATGGAGATTTTAAGTATGCTCAAAGGCGCCTTGTATTGTAGTGCGCTAACTTGATTGTATTCATCACATTAGTATAATCGTAAAAAGAAAGATAGCACGAGGTAAAGCTTTGATGCGATCTCGTTAGCGCTTTAATGTAAGTTTTCGTGTATTTTTGTATATACATTTTATCGATTGTTACTTAAACGTAGGAGCTACTACATACATTTTACAATCAAAGAAGAAAACCTCTGTTGACTCCGCTCACCCGAGTTCCATCTCGCTGTTTATGTGTTCAGTATTGATTCATTGTTATACGTTTTATAAATTTTTACTTCATCAGCTTTTCGGCATTTTTGATGACATTTCAACATTCATAGCTTGAGTAAGTTTTGCGTTTGAGTACTCCACTAATACTTTTAATACTCCCACATTTTTCGTTAATCTTGCACTGCCCTACGTCACCAGATTTCAACTCGATACTCGCGGGCAATTTGTCTTTGCAGCCTAACTACTCACTGGCCTCCAACAAGGGGCTGGCTAACATTACTCGATGTTGATCAAAACTTGCTCTTGAAAAGTCTAGAGGTGTTAGGA
>JACJUY010001945.1:105416-123312 GCA_014220935.1 Platorchestia sp. MABIK
TTCTTAGAAAAAACGTAAACCAATTGTGTTAAACCATAGGGAATAAAGAGAAAAATAATAATTTTATTTTATATCGGTCTGAAGTTCACTCGAGTTCGAAGCACCAAAAATAGTGAAATTTGTGCAACAGGGCCTCACTTATTGAACAGAGTTGTTGGCCTCTCGTGAGCTACAAGTGTCACGTAACAATTACTTCTTGATTAAAGAAATTTTTTATCCTTTTCCTAACGATAGGTATTCAAATTTATCCAAAGTAAAAATTATCATTTCATTAATCACAATACGTACCTAAGTTGTCGAACCTCTTCAACTTTCTAGCGCTATCGTTCTAAATAAATACCATTTTGAGTATGGACTAATTATAAATTCCCTAATTGTTGTGGAAAAGTTTACTTTAAATCCTTTAGCATATATTGGATCCGTCCTTACGAGCGAAGAGGTTGCGTGAGTTTCATGTTACTGTAACAATATGTTTTATTTGATTTGGTGCTTTTTAAAAACCAGATTATTATGAAAGTATCGTTCAACTTTAGTTTCTTTTCTTCCCTATCGCTAGAGTTCCATGCAACTAATTATCATTGCCTATTTATACAAAACAAAAGGTTTGTATAAATAGGCAAAAATTTATTTTTGTATCTCTTGTTTCACAATCCCTCATTCATAAATGTTTTTTGTGGGTCAATGACTGAGAAGTATTTGCGGGTTTGAATTTTCAGTTTTCATCTTATGTGAAGTCGCTTACTCTGCCGTGATTCCGTGTGGGAAGTTACTTCGGTGTATTCTCTACTGATTTAAAAGCCTTCTGAAATTATTTCATGGAAATCCTTCAAGTATTGTGTCTAACGTGGAGTATGAGTACTTCTTTCAGTTTCCGAGCACTTCCTTGAAAAAGTTACACTCAAGCTTTTATTTAACTATTTTTTATAATAATGTTTCAAATGTATTTGAACCGTAAACAGCTTTTTATCCCCCTTTTTGAGTTTTTATCCAATCGTTACTCTGTGCACGGATGTTTTACGAGCTAACAACTCTGCACCACGCAACCTCCTCGTGAAATTAAATCAATTAGTGTTAATGTACCCTCAAGAAATACTCTTTAGGGTATTTGAGAGCTTTTATAAAAAACACTTGATTAAGTCCTCTGATATATCGTGCGGATGGTTTACCAGCAGTGTTTGGTGCTATGCGTTTGGAGTATCAGTTTTAGGACATGTTCCGTTTTTCATTGTACCCCCTTTTTCTGCTCGGAGTTGCTAGAAAGCTTTAGCATATTTTGGAAACTCGGTGCTCCTTACAAAATTTGAAGGACCTTACAGGAGGCACTCTAACTTCTGTGTTTACAGTAACGCTTATTGTAGAATGCTGCTATGGCGTATTTTGTAGATGCATAGGTCTTAATTTCTCTTTTTCTCTTCTTTACCTCTCGTAGAGAGCGGCAATCCTCCGGCCGATGTCTTACATTTTATGCGTTCGATAATTTAGATGTCCACGTTATTCTTCTGTATTCGTTTCCTTGCTGAATTAGCGGCCGCTGAAGAAAACTCCTTAAGAGAAAGTAGTGGTTAACCTTTTCATGTGTTTTTTTCGGTGAAGCAACCGACGTGCTGATTCGATGAGCCTCAATCCTAATTGTCACACCTGATTCTAACTTCACTTCTTATTTCAGCGGGAGAAGAACTGAATTAATGTTGAGAATTTTACAAAGTTCATTAATTCCTGAACTCCAGTAGCTTCAATATGTTCTGTTCGACTTCAAAATCAAGCAGCAATTACGGCTGTGCTGATCATTAAATGGTGTATGACGATGCAAGCAGTGGTCAATTTAATTTTGATTCGTTTCTTTGAAATATTTTTGTGCGAAATTTACGCCGAAGTATTAGCTTTATGATTATCAAGAATGAGTTTTAATTCAATCATATAATTTTTTAAGCTCGATGCATTCGTGGAGTAGCTGTCGTATTCGGTGATTGCTCCAAAATTCCTGGAAGTTTGTTCCTCAGTACAGTGCTTGCCAGATTTGTTATGATCGACCGAGTAACCTATTCTGAGGTTGCTTTTGTACTCACAATGCCGTTATGGAGTGCTTTATTGTGCTGCAGCTTTTGGTGTTTTTGCTAGTAGGTTTGAAACTCTTTATCGTTGTGACAATAATTATCGCATGTGTGGATGTAACATCAAAGGCTTGCTTTTTTACCTAAAAAATTCTTCACAATAAATGAAAACTCGTAAACCATTGAGTTCTCCCCCATTACAGCTAGTTATGGATTACTACATTTTATCTTTGTGTTAGTCGTGTAACCTATTGTATGAATTGTTGGACGATGAACGAAAGTAAGGATTGCCAATCAACTATTAATATAGGTCGTCGTATAACTTGAATGATTTGTGTTCTCGAAGAAAGATTTTTAATTTAGAATTAAGCTATTGACCTTGATGATTTTTCAGCGATTTTAGTGAAAGCTGATTTGGTAATTCGTCTCGCCTACAGCTATAGGCTCATGATAATTCGTAGCCTTGTACCTCCTTGGAGAGGGGCTAGTGAAAAACTAACTATTGACTCTTGCCTTTCAGTGCTGATGTGAACTTTCTAAATTAGTGTTAGAATTTAGCTTGCACTATGTTAACGTTAAAATTAGGGACACTGATGTTCACGCAAAAGTGAACCAAGCATCATTAAGTGCATTAAATGAGTGATCATAGACTTAAGCTAAACGCCTTCGTATCGTCTAGTGTAAATAATTTAGACTGGCAGTTCCGTGCAAGATGCTCATTTGTGGAGTCTTAGGTGAGTCAATTTGTGTCTCTTGATCAACGCTTGCTGACACATTTGCTTGCTAGCTGTGGCGGCTAACTCACCAAAGGGAAGCAGTTTTACTTGGTTTCCAATCCAATTTTGAATTTTCATCGTAAATACCTTAGAGTCGTCAGTGCGTGGCAGGACACTGAATACTAGATGATACTCTTATTTGCTCACGTCTTTCTCTTGCCACTGTTGATAACTGAGTAACCGAAATAAAGAGATGGCATTTTAAAAATTACCTTCAGCAAAACTTCTATTTATAAAGAAAAGTTTCTGTAACTTCATATCTGAAATCATGGGTATTGTGTATTTTTAATTACTCTTCAGTGATCCTTGACACTTTGACTGCGACGTGAGCCACCGGTGGCCACTGAGCGTTTTCACTATGCTGCTGACCGACCTGTAGGAATTAACTCGATGTTCATGTATACTTGACCAAAACTAAATGAGGTAACGATCCAGTTAATGTTTGCAATTTTCAACACTGCTTATTACAATTGATTTGAAATTTGAGTTGAATATTAAACTTAAAATTTTACCTGCAGCAGTCAAAATGTCGAAGGAACATAACTACATCCTGCCAGATAGCTACTGGAAATTTTTTTATATAACACATTTCCTGCGAAGTGACCCACCGGTGGTCACTTAGGTGATTTTCCCAGTGCTGCTGACCCACCTGCAGTCACTAACTCATTTTTTATAAATACTTAATGAAAGCTTAATAAAGGCCCGAACCAGTTAATGTTTCCTATTTTCAAAGTTGATTACAACAATTGACTTTAAATTTGAATTGAATATTGAACTTCAGTTTAACCCATCGCAGTTAACGTGTTAAATTGAGTAGTACACCCACATCCAGTTTTCGTCTCCATTTTATTGAAGACATTGTTCACGCGCTTTTAAAACCTTTGTATTTCTGAGTACTTCGCCGGACTATAAAATTTGAAATGTTCTCCGTCGGTGTTAACAGTGAAGTTGGATTTCATCTTCAGTATTCAGTTTGTAACCTGCAATGGTTTAGCTTACTTTAAATTTTCAGAAATTATTTAAATTTTATGAAATCTAAAACTGGTGTGTAACTGTGAAATAATTTGTCGTCCCTACGCCTTAGGAATTGAGTAACATTGCTATAGAGGTATTGAAATGATCTTCAGTATGAGCCAGTGTACGATTCAAATGTACGATAATGACGTTTGATATTGTAACGCATAGCGGGAAAAAATTTGACTCGAAATGACTTGGTTCAGAAGACTACTCTCTCTCTTTCTTGCTCTACGGTATGTTTTTTGCGTTATAAAATGGTCTGATGTTCCACTCTGCGGGTTTAGAACGTATTATGGAGTCATGTTACTCTAAAATATAATTAAATTATCTCATGTACTACTTTTTGTCCATGGGAATTAGCGCTCCCTAGGGGAAGATCGGAGTTTCCGAGCTGAAAGTTAGGCAGGTTCTCCTTTTGCTGAAATAGAAGTGGAGATTTGTCCTGCTACGGGTCGTCTTATACGGAGCACTTCTGTCTTTTTTCCCTGTACATTATTTGTTCTTTAACTTTCATTTTGTATTATAAACTTTTCTCCCCTCAGGGGGATACAAATATTGTATCTATGGGAATTAGCACTCCCAGGGGGACAATGTGAGGGCCCGAGCTGAAAGTTAGGTAAGCCTTCTTTTTGTTGAAATAAGATGTTTTGTTATGTTAAGAACCATCTTTTTTTCGGTTCACTGCTGTCCTGTTTTTTCAGCACCTACTACTTTCTTTTTCAACTTTGATCTTGTTTCATGAACTTCTTTCGTATTATACTGTTTCTATGCCCTTTCTGCATAGATTCCGCGTTCCCTTAACTCCATTCTAAATGGTCCCTTCTTCCTTTCTCTCTTTGGATCGCCTTTGTTGCGGATAGGGAGGCTTAAACTAACTAATAATCTAATAAACTAAAAATTTAATGTGTAAACATTCCTCAATATTACTGTTTTTATACGCAGAGTGTGGGGACACACCTTGTACGCAGAATCTCCATTCCCTTAATTCCATACTTAATGGAATCTTGGAGATACCTTAGTTGTGGTTAGAGAGGCTCAAACTGACATAATATAACCTCTTACAATCTGATATACCTGTGGAGACAGGTGCGTGCGATAGCTCGCGTGGGTATCAATGCCTGGTTGACGTTGTAGCGGGCAATTATCCAGTAGTCTTGGCATTAACTGAGTTTCTCTTCGTAAGGACTTAAAAATAGCTTTACTTCCTCTCTCTCGGACATGAGATAAGCAATAGGTTTAGCTTAGTTAGGCTTGTCTATCCTATGTTATGGTGACTAGCGCCCCCAGACGGATACTGTTCAGTAACTTCAGCTATAGATAGGTCGTCGGGACTTCTATCTTACTTGCTCACGTTGGTTCTTTCAATTTTCATCTATTCTTCGCTATCCCTTTTCATTTCTTACTCTTCCTTTATAAGTTGCTATTTTCATGTGAATTGCCTCGTGTGTGAAAAACACCTTGTGCGTTAATCTGTCGTTTTTCTACAGTGCTTACTAGTTAATCCTTTCCCTTTACTCTCTTCAGATCGCCTTTGTTGCGGCTGAGGAGTGTTAAACCAACTAATATATATTACTCGCGGAAATGAAACTCTTCTCCTCAGCTTCAACATTCGCAGCAAAAGAAACGGCTGCTACGTATGTATGTACTGATTGCTAGAGGTGATGATGTAACCAGTATGCCTAACAAGCGGGATCGCTTGGAAATGCTTTGATGACAGGCCACGAGTTTGTTTCTCCGTAGATGTTCTGGAATTCCGCGACAGGTTTTACTGATTATTGAATATTTTACACATTAATGTATTTTTTCTGTTCTCTGCATTCCTTTTTTAAACATTGTATCTGGCGACTGTTTGCGTCACGTTTGAGCTTTATTTTGTGTACATTATACATGTGCCGTCGTACTTCGCTATCAATGACAACGCTACAGAGATATTCATCAACCGACACCTTTTATTAGTTAATTGTTACCAGAGGTCGCCTTTTTCTATACACTAACACCGACTGGACTCTTTAAATACAGTTTTCACCCTTTTACAAATCTGAGATATTTGTTTGTTTGGTTTTTGGTTGTAAAGCATGAGGACTTGAAAGTTTCCAAGTATCGTCTAATGTAGTCCATACTTTTTATTCTCAGCTTTGCTTTGTGCTCCCAAACCCGGCTACCTCTTCACATAATACTCCTTTTATCTTCACTTCATATTGGCATCAGGAACGGCTTCTGATACGTCTAGCATTGTTGTTGCGATGACGATCAATTTAATTTGGTAGGATTATACGTCTTGCCTTTTCTTGATTATGTTATTTAGTGTGCAATTATTTAACAGAATATTCTTGTAATGATAGTGATATGCATATTTTCTATTTATTTAGAATTTTGATTATTTTCATTTAGTTCGTTTATACGGTCGACCCTCTCGAGTGGGTGTTGGGTCGATGTGCAACAGTCTCAAAAATTATCAAATATCCGCTGTCAATCTGGTGCTCGAATAAAACCCGCTATACGTTGTTGTCTTTTTATTTCCCAGGAAGCTCTCTTGAAATTAAAATATAAATAATAATAATTTTACGGAAACGTTTCTTCCGGGGTCGTTAAAATATAAAACTCTGTGCGATGGGTTAAACGGAAGTTCAGTATTCAACTCATATTTAAATTCAAAATTTGTTACAAATTTAATAAATACCCAACAGCTGGGTCCATTAAATACCAATAATTTTAAATGATTGCTTATAAGTTTTAGCCGCCCTATACCACAGCAAAGACGTTCAAAGAGATGAGGGCACCATTTAGTATGGAGTTAAGGGAACGCGGAATCTACGCACAAGGTGCATTAATACAGTAAGCTAAGAAAGAAGTTCATAAAACAAGATAAAAGTTGAAGAAGAAAGCAGTAGGTGCGGAAGAACAGGACAGCAGTGAACCCAAAAAAGATGGTCTGTAACAAAAACAAAACCTATTCTATTTCAACACAAGGCTTACCTAACCTTTAGCTCGGGATCTCACATAATACTCCTGGGAGCGCTAATTCCCATAATACAACAGTTGTATCCCCTGAGGAGGATTAATTTTAAAATATTGTTAAAATTTTTTCAAACGACTCACCGATTAGTCGTATCGCAGTCAACGTGTTAAGCCTGCTAGCTCCTCAATAGTTCTCACCATATCTCGTTAAAGGTTACGAATTTCAGGTGTCAACTGTCCTACCTCGCCACATTAAAGAATGCAGTCCATAAATCTCTTTTGGGTGCTTATAAATACTATCGCTACAAGAAACTAGGTAACACTGGTCACAGATAATTAGTTTCAACGAACAATCACAAATGATAAAGGCTTGATCCATTCATTCCGATTATTTCGATACCTAGAAAGTTCTACCATAGAAGACACCAAAACGGTGCCTCACCTGCACTTCCCTTCCCACAGTCACCACCTTTATCAACGTAATTTTGACCACTGAGTACTCCTCGAAAACTACTGCACCGAGAAACTCACAATTGACCAAGTAGAGCTATGGAAATATAGAGCATATCAACGATTTTGATTGAATTTAAGGAAGGAAGGGGTTTAACTCATTGATAGTAGCTTCCGGCCCTCACTTTGGCCGAGCGCCTGACCCATGCTTGAACCTCCTCTCAACAAAGAATTTATTTCAGCACAGTGCGCTCGGCCTCAGGATTTCAGCACAGTGCGCTCGGCCATTTTGCTCATCAGAGTTCAGGAAAAGTGACTGTTCTAATCAGATGAAACGCTTCCCTCTCGACCTGACGGGAGCCGAGGAGTGCCAACTATTGAATCGAAATTCTAAGATAGTGTCCGTCACACCTGGACTATTTCCACTCGTCCTCCGTCTTTTCAAATTTCCGAACAAATATTTTTCCATGATAAACTACACCACGCAACAAGTTTTCTGTATTAACATTCTCTCTGGTTCCCGATTCAACACGTTAACTGCGATGGGTTAAACTGAAGTTCAATATTCAATTAAAATTTAATGTCAACTGTGGCAATCCACTTTGAAAATACCAAACATTAACTGGATCGGGCCTCCATTTAGCTCTCATAAAGTAGTAATGAAAAATGAGGTAGTGGCTGCAGTTCGGTCAGCAGCACTTTGAAAATTACCTAAGTGACCTCCGGTGGGTCACTTCGCAGGAAACGTATTAAGATAATGGCTTCGCGATTGAAGAAGTACCCCGGCGTAATCCCTTCCGGTGGTTTCGGGCCACCGTTGAGTACTCGGTCTCTTGTTCGCTGCAGCGCGGTACATTCTTTCACGATATGTTTCACAGTTAGAATCTCTTCCGCACCATCTCCATATGGGTCTCTGTCCAAGAACCTGCGGGTCAAAGAGATAACTGTGTGGTGCTCGTCATAGCCTTGTGGTTTGAAGATCTGCCCTTCCGTGAAGGCATCGAGGGTTCGAATCCCGGCGCTGGGTGGCTATTTTCTCCGTTGGGTTACTGGGTATAAGAGAAAAATTCGAAGCACAATACCCTACTCTACCCTGGTGTCTGAAATGGGTACCGGTCTTGACCGGGGGAAAGCGTCATGGCGTCCTGTTAATTATAAGGCATTTGAAAAACCAATGTACAAGGTGATATGTATCAGGCTTGAATTGGAAATAAATCATCCTTAGATGCCGATGTTTGTTTGTTTGGTTAGAGCTGTGTGCTTCAGTTGCAAACTGATGACAACTTTTTTTTTGTCGGCTCAACTTAAAGTCGGTTTTTTCTACGTTCCGGGGTTGGTTTTCATTGTTCTCAAGTCTCCCAGTTCCTGTTGCCACTCCAGGTTCCATATCTCGTATGTCCTTTTCTAATTACCGGGAACCAGTCGCTGTAAAGAATCGGCGCAAATTCAGCAGGTCTGGTTGCTGCCTCCGCTCTCGCCGCCTGGTCTACGCGCTCATTTTCGATTATGCCTACGTGGGCTGGAACCCAGCTAATTATTATATTCTTTCCATCCGAAAAATTGTGTATCTCCAACGTGATCCTTTTTTAAGTTTACTATATTCAGTATAGCTATCGATCAATTGTATGGAGCTCATGGAGTCGCTGTATATTACGAAATCCTGGGATTAAGTTTCCTTTATGACATTTAAAGCGAGCTTGATGGCATGCAGTTCGGTGGTCATAACACTTGCCACGACTGGGAGAGAGATGCTTCTGATTATATCGCCCATCACGGCTGCTGCTCCAACTCCTGTTGGTGACTCGGATATATCCGTGTAGATGATTTTATGCCTTTTGATATCTCGTCATGTTTTCTATGTACATGTGCTTACGATGGATTGGGCTATTTCTTCTTTTATTATTTTCGCCTTGTGCTGCTCTACTTCCGGTTTCCTCAGAATCTTTGAAAATGATGCAGATGTAAAGCTCGGTTGGACGGGCTGAGTCGGAATGTTGTACTGAGCTATAGCCTAACGTCCCCTCTGGACTACGGGTTCCGATGTGCACTTGCGGCTTTAAAAAAAACATTTCAAGGTTAGTATTATTACCAGTGGTCGGCGTTCAGATCCTAAGTCCGAACTTCCGATCATCCGATCACGATCGATCTTCCACATCGGGATCGGACTTGAAGATCGGAACCTCCCGTGAAAACGATCGGAAGTTCGAGTATCGCTCTGTAACAAAATGAATGATAATGTAGAAATATTTCGTTAGGTAAATTATGTACGAAATGAATTATAATGTAGAAATATTACGTTAGGTAAAGCTGTGATGTGGGCATTAGAATGTTTGGAATGTCTGACGCTTTCATCAAAGAAAACCGTTAAGACGTAAGGTCAAGTTTGCCTTGCAAAAGCGCCAGGATGCCTAAGGAACAAGGAACTCGGGGCCAGAGCGTGGGAAAGCATGCGACAGTTTTCGGAGAACGAGGGCGTGAGCTAGAGCAGAGTGCCGCCGCCTCATGAGCCAGTCACGGCCCTGGAATAGCGCGGGCCTTTATTTCACGCATCGGATGCACCAATTAGCAACAAATACGTCAGAACAAGCAACGGCTTAACCAATCGGCGTACAATTCATCAATACAAGGAAGAACATTCGAGAAGCTTCTGTAAGAAAGCAAGGAGAGTCTATAAAAGCTGAGCTCAAGAATTGGACGTGGTCTTTTTCTCTGAGTTACGCAACAAGAGAGACAAGGAATTTGCGTGCGTGAGGGCAGGGCGCCCGGCAGCCGCCGGTGTGCCTGGCATGAGGACAGCTCAAACCTAGCATCAAAATGAAGTAAAACGCAACAACGTTAATGCTTCAAAGAGCATTGCATTGTCTTACCAGCGTACCAATGCACTAGAAATGGCTGCGATCGCATCAGTATTGCATCGGTGAACACCAAGCAGAAGAAAGAAAAAGATGGCGGGGTGCACAGCATGCCAACGACTCTACCGAAAGTTTGTAAAATTTTTCTACGTCAACTCCAAGCTAGCAAGTAACTTCAGCATACCAATTGGGACCAAGCAATCACGAAGTCTGCAACGATACGGAATCAACCTGCTAGATCTACAGTAACCAAGCTCCCTTAGCACGCCAAAGAGCGATGACAACAGAACGCGCATCGCACGCGCATCTAAGCACCTGAGCAGAGAAGAGGACTGAATCATTTCTCCAAGCCGGAGCAAAAACCGCAGCAAAGCTCAACTTGAAAGCTCCAACCAGAGTCAGCATCAACGAAGATGCTAGGAAAAGAACCGATTTGGCAGCGACTAACGCGCGTCAAAAATATGTGTTCGCTGCGAAAATGTGTTATTTGGTGTAATTGTCACGGATGTCATTTACAGGTGTATTATAGAACGTATCTTTTCTTCGTAATGCCGTTGGGGTGAGTTACACGAGTAGTGCGTTTAAAGTTTTTGGGTTGTGCCGGTGCCGTAGCACCTCTCGAAACAGTGTTTCATCCGATTTGTTGTGCTTTATGATTCTCTTATGGATGTCATAATTTCTTGGGCAACATTGTACTACGTAGTCGTTCGTTAACGCTCATTGATAATTCGCAGCGTGCATTTCGCTCGTTTTTTTAGCCATCTCATTTTGATGTTCTATATTGTTAATCCGAGCGCACACTTTATTTAAACAATTTTAAACAATTTATTTACCACAGGTGATACAGAGGTAGAATGTTTCTTAAGTCTAGAACAATGGTTAAATTTGAGTATAGCTACCTGTGGGCCTGAATAAGTTCAGCGACTTCTGGGGCATCCTACCATCAACGTTATTCTAAGTCGTACA
Organism: Platorchestia sp. MABIK; assembly: GCA_014220935.1. Taxonomy (NCBI): domain Eukaryota; kingdom Metazoa; phylum Arthropoda; class Malacostraca; order Amphipoda; family Talitridae; genus Platorchestia; species Platorchestia sp. MABIK. The sequence goes on from JACJUY010001945.1 coordinate 116,487, forward strand.
ATAATGCGCTAATAATGATGAGAATAATGTTTAACCTAAAATCACTTAACGTAGTTTCGCATTAGACTGATCAATGAGATAAGTTATTCGATATTAGATACTTCATTTTACAATATAGGTCATTTGGAGTATATTTAACAGTATAATCGATAAATGATTTAAGAGCAGACTGAAGATCGGCGATATTACCCATGGCAAATTACATTATTAGGACCATGCAGTCATGTAGGAGATAAGATTAGACTTGGTGATCTTGCACGACTAGTATTGTGATAGGAAGTGAGACTCAAGATTTCTTTTGAATACCTTGTAGGAATTACTTTCACGGATCTCCGCAGGTATTGAGTTCCAAGTCTTAGTTCCAACAAAGAGGATACTGTGTTGCGACCGGGCCTTTGAGTAATAAGACAGCATGAATTTATCTCTATTCCGGGTTAAATGGTCGTGATGACCAGTTTGCGTAGTTAATAATTGTTTCAGGCTATTGTCGCCATCAATTGTTAATGTTTTGTAAATGAAATTACAAATGGAGATTTTGTATAGATCCGAAAGTTTAAGTATTCGTAAATTTTTTAATGAGTCATTTGTGTGAGCATTATAGTCTAGATTCTTTACCGCTCTGATGGCTCTTTTTTGCTGAGTAAAAATCAAATTGGTTTTATTTTTGTCAGTTCCGTGCCGTGCTTCTATTCCGTATTGCAAGTATGGTGAAATGAGCGTTTGGTAGAGCATTTGTAAAACTGTTTCAGGCAGGAAATTTTCAACTTTATTTAGGATTCCGATGGATTTTGATAATTAAGAACTAATTTGAGCGATGTGCTCTCTGAAGGTCAGATGTTTATCTATTATGATGCCAAGAAACTTACATGAGTTGGTTTCTTGGATTTCACCATCGCCAATTTTAATGCGTGGGAGAGATATATTTTTACTATATGAGAATGCAATATATTTTGTTGTATCGATATTAAGGCTTATTTTATTAGCTTTTAGCCACAATGAAACCTTATGGAGTTCATTATTTATACTTTCCGCAATCACAGCGGGATTTTGGTTCGGAAGGACCGCAGAAAGCGTACTGTCATCGGCAAAAAGTATGAATTTGAAAAATGATGTAGATTTAATAATGTCATTGATAAAATCAGAAATAGGAGAGGCCCAAGAACAGATCCTTGTGGAACTCCATGGCTAATTGTCTGTGGGTCTGATCTTGCGTCGTCAATGACAACGTATTGCGTCCGATTTGCTAGGTATGATCTGAACCAATCATGGGCAACCCCTCGTATGCCATTTCAGTTTAGTTTCGAGAGCAATACGTTGTGGTCCACACAGTCGAATGCTTTTCGAAAGTCGAGAAATACGGAGAAAACAAGCTTTCCTTCATCTATATTAGAGTAGAGGTATTGTAAATGATTTAATACAGCTTGTGTCGTCGATTTTTTAGAACGAATACAGTCTTGTTTGTCGTAGAGAAAAGATTTCTGTTCAAAATATGAAAACACTTTTTTGTACACAATTTTTTCGAATATTTTGCTAATGATTGGTAGTACAGAGATAGGTCTATAATTATTAATGCAATTTTTATCACCATTTTTAAAAATAGGGGTCACTCTGGCAATCTTGAGAGAGTTGGGGAAGATACCTTGGACTAGTGATTGGTTGATAATATTAGATATGCACGGTGCTATTTTATCAGCTATAGCCTTAAGAACTTCAGTCGAGAAAGTTTTAGTTCACTTGATTTATTTTTCAAGTTGTTTATGCACGTGATTACATCGGCCGGATTAGTTGGCGTGAAAAAGAAAGAGTTGTGTTCACGGACACGGTCCATGTATTGCAAGTGGTCTGCAGGTTCACTAACGACACTATCGGCGATATGTTTCCCTATGTTTACAAAAAAGTCGTTAAACACTGTTGCAAAATCTTTTTTCTCGTGATAGTTTACATTTTCGTGAACGATGGACTCAATTGTTTTTGTGGCATTTGTATTCGGTTTATAGCATGAATTAAGCAGGCGCCACATTTTTTTAATATCAGTTTTGTATTCAGTAAATTTGCGCGTAAAGTAGTTTTGTTTCGATGTTCGTATTTGATTTGTCACATGATTCCTGAATCTGTTATACGTAACTCTAGATATTCGTCCTTCGTATAGTAAGGCTAGGTACGCTTGACGTTTCTTGAAATTGATCGCGATATCTTCAGTAATCCAGGGTTTTTGTCTATTTTTCGGCGTGATTGTGCGGGTGATTATTGGACAACACTGGTTGTATGCGGTCGTTATAATTTCAGTTAGATTTAGGATTGCTTCATCAATGTTAATTGCATTATTGTTCAGTTCAATGAAGTAAATAATATCGAATAACTTATCTCATTGATCAGTCTAATGCGAAACTAGGTTAAGTGATTTTAGGTTAAACATTGTTCTCATCATTATTAGCGCATTATTGTACGACTTAGAATAACGTTGATGGTAGGATGCCCCAGAAGTCGCTGAACTTATTCGGGCCCACAGGTAGCTATACTCAAATTTGACCATTGTACTAGACTTAAGAAACATTCTACCTCTGTATCACCTGTGGTAAATAAACTGTTTAAATTGTTTAAAAATTGTTTAAATACATGTCCAATGATGGCATTGATTCTTCTAGAACATTTCTCCTTGTTCCCAAGTTATATTCGTTTACACGACAATATAAAAAAGTGTCAGCCTGTGTGCTGGTACAAGGACTATAGACATTTTTCTTGATGAGAAACACCGGGAAATGGTCAGATAAGTCAGAAATCATTATTCCGGTGAGAAAATCAGTCGGATCTAACATAAAAATATTATCGAGCATCGTAGCAGATTCGGATGTAACACGTGTAGGTTTCGTGATGATTGGAAGGAAGGAGTTAGACTGAAAAACATTCATGGAGTTTGAAATTTGTTCACGGCTTTCATTTTGTAGAAGGTCGTAGTTGAACTCCCCGCAGATTATTATGTCATTGTATAGAGATTTGTTAAACTGAGATATTATGCTTTGAAGCTCGTTCAGGAAAGAGACGTTACAAGCTGTTGGGGGCCTATATACAGTCCCAAGTATAATCCGTTTACCATTTTTCGTTCGTTCTATAAATAGAGTCTCAATATGTTCACGATTCATGGTTGCATTTGAAATGATTTTCAAAGATATGTGTTTAGATATATACGTACTGATGCCACCGCCACGTTTGGTATTACGGAATGAATGATGGCTATAATAGTTTTGAATTTGAATCAGGTCTTTAGATGAGTCATCTAGCCAACTTTCGGTGTAACTAAGAACATCAAAATTGCTGTTCAGCTCAGTGATGGTACAAGATATTTCATCTATTTTCGAATAAATGGATCTACAGTTCCAACATAATAGGGAAAAATCGTTGCATGTTTTTCTCATCGATTCATTGAATTTTTTATTATTTAGGTATTTCCAGTTTCATTTTGGTTGGGATGCAGTCTATTCAAGTGATTGAGATCTGGATCAATATTATCGAATATATCAACATGGTCAGTCATTAATATTTAAAAACAGTTAGTAAAATGTGAGGTAAAAAAAAAACAAAAAAAATAAGAAAAAATGATACAGACCACAGGGTCAAGATGAAAATAAGGACATTCCTACTTCTAATTAAATTTAAAAAATAAAGAGAAACTAACACACACAGAGATTATTAGTCTAAATTGTCTAAAATCTAGTATGATCTTATGAGGAGAGCGCAACTCAGTCCATGAGTGATAGCAATTAGGGACCTTAAATTGCGAATAAGTTACAAGGCTGTCATACCAGTGGTATTCGCATATAACACATAAGATGTCGCAAAGGACGAAATGGATTTGAATCGAAGTGACAGCGAAGTTGTTTAATTAATATATAGATCTTGAGTATCTAAGTTATTTTCAGATTTAGAAACACATGCGGTAACACATAATTTAAGTCTGAGCATCAAACATAATTTGCATTATGTTTAACCTCATTCCGTGATTTCCGTGATTTCGTTTAATATTCGCTGTGTGATCAATCACAGGCCTTAACTCACGTGTCCAATTTCAATTTGTAATGTTAAATAAATCTAATTGGTAAATGCCCACTGTAGTTTTTACCATCCCGTGCTGATTATAGAATACCGAGGTGGTTACGCAAACGCACACAATCGCTATTCCTGCTATTCTATTTTCCTATGTATTCTGTTCATCTTTCTGTGCATTTTCCTCTCTTTAATTTTCTTTTCCTCTTTGACTAACGAGGTTTCAATACCTCTATCGGAAACAAAAGGCACACAGCCACACTGGTTTCGTGACAGCTCTTTTAAAATGTAAGTCTGATTCCGGCTGTAACGGAAAAAAATGAAAACAAAACGAATACGACCAATCCGCCTCGTATAGATGTCGTTTTTTCTTGTACGCAGCTCCAAAAACCGTAGAACCAGGCGCTCCTGAGCTCCGCTTCGATCGAGCGCGTGTTTAGCTACGGGTCGGTCATCCTCCGGCCTAAGAGGGCAAGCCTGGCTGCCGAAAACTTCGAGACCCTCGTCTTCTTGAAGGGTAACCTTCCCTTCCTCAGGAAAGCCCATGAGGTGAAGGTGAACGAACAAGACGAGGTCTGAACGGGGCGATTCAAACTAAAGGACAGATGGCGTCGCACTTTTTTACACAATGGTCCCTCAGCGTTGCCCTATTAGCAGAGCCATACACTGTACTTCCACAATCGATTTTTGAATGGATGAGGGATCTGTATTATCTCATTAAAATCTCTTGGTCAGCACCCCCAAGGATGAATAGTGATAAATTTCATCAAGTTCGATTTCTACACTTTGATTTCGTCTCATGAATGTGGGGAATCCAATGGAGTTTTCTACCCCAGTGGTGTCCTAGAAATACAGTACTGTCGACGGTTGGTAGCGGTTTTCCTTCCAGTTGTAGCGTTGTAGTCGGTGTTGATTCGCTCCCTTTATTCAATTGCATTTCAGTTGTCTTCGTTGAGGAGAATTTGAATCCTTTTTGCATTGCCCATTAAGTGACTTTATCTATTGTTGGCTGTAACGTTGCTTATACTATACCCTTAAGATTTTTTTTTTACTAAAAACACTTGAAAAAATATTCAACAATTCCTTGTAATTCCTGTTAAAACGAAATATTTTCTATTATTAAACGTGTTAAACGCACTCGATGTGTAACAGAAAATGATAAAACTTCAAATTTATTCCAAAATTTCCTCGGCAAATATTGCAAGTTTTCTCGCGCACAATTTTCAACGAAATTCTAAGAACTGATGCGTTTTCTTAAATTCGTGATTGAATATTTATTCAAGGACAAAATTTCATTCAGCTTCTAGGTATTTATTTTCAAAGCCCAAATTTCAATAATAAGGGTACCCTCAAAATCTAAAAAATCACTCTGAAAAATATTCAAAAGATTCCTGACGTTCCTCTTCAAACAGATTAACTTCGATTATTCAACGTGCTAAACGCACTCTATATATTATCGATAGAAAATTATAAAACTCAAATTTTTTGTTTCAAAATTTTCTTGAAATGTATTGCAAAGTTGCTCTTGCACAACTTTCAACGAAATTCTAATAACTGATTCTTTTTTGGAAATTTGTGCTTGAATATTTATTCACGGCCAGAATTTCATTCAACTTCTAAATATTTATTTTGCAGCCAAAATTTCCATTAAGGGGTGCTCTTTGGATTGTTTTAAAAAATCCCTTGGAAAAATATTCAACAATTCCTTGCCATTCCTGTCCAAACGAAATAATTTCGATTATTAAACGTTTTAAACGGACTTAATATGTTACAGAAAATGATAAAACTCCCTTTTTTATTACAACATTTTCTTGAAAAATATTGCAAGTTTGCTAGCGCACAATTTTCAACGAAATTTTAAGAACTGATTCGTTTTCTGATATCCACGCTTGAATATTTATTTGTATATAGAATTTTTTTCAACTTCAGACATTTATTTTAAAGCATAAATTTCCTTCAGGATTTTTTCGCAAAAAATAATTTGGAAAAATATTTTCACATTCTTTGTCATTGCTGTTCAAACGAATTCGTTTCGATTAATAAACGCGTTAAACGCATCCTGGACAACACTGACAAGATCGATGAATCCACGAAACGGTCCTCACGAAATAGCATCTTTGCTGCCCCTCATAAGCGCCCTAAAAGAGAAAATATAAAAATCAAGCATGTCAATAATACTCGCAGTCTAAATGATAAACTGGATGACATGAGAGTAATGTTGGTCACTGAGGAAACTGACATTTTATGCGTTTTCGAAACATGGTTTGATCACGAACCGAACCGACAGTTTGCTTTTCACTATTTCCGATTACGTGTTACATCGATATGTTAGCGTTAAAAGTAGTCGAGGGAGGGATCTTGTATATTCGTGAAAGAAATCTACTTATAGCAAATGAAGTTTGTGAAGTTATAGAAATGGTTTTGATAAAAATTCAAATAAATAAAGATTAATCCGTCATCAATGGCAGCCTTTACATGCACCCATCGGCTCCCCTACGTCCAACACCAGAGTTTATTCAGAAAACTTTCAAATGAATTCTAGCGACAAAAAAGGAATCCTTTGCCTTCGGATATTTCAACGTGGACTTGACGAATAAAAACAATCAACCAAGCAAAATATTGAACTAATTAAACCTATCCCAATAGGTCAAAGAATCAATTCATATTTACTATTTTCTAAAACCCTTCTCGATCTATTAGAAATTTCAAAGCGAAAACAATGCTAATAAAACTAGTCATATTTACTCAAATTGAGAAAAAACAAAATCGAAAACGTTTCGGAGTC